>KL566632.1:5369-16384 GCA_000715275.1 Gyrodactylus salaris
AATAACGACGCCAAATAGGTAAATAAAAATATTTTTATATTCGTCGGCTCTCATCAGACCTTACACCGAGATATTTATACATGAGAGAAGTTTGATAACCTGCTCATTCTGGCCAATCACACGTCGGTGTGTGCTGTTTGGTGTATAGCCCTCTGTCTTTTTTTTGAAGAAGATTTTCAACCGAATTCTGATTTTCTTGACTATTCAATCTCTTCTTCATTTCTCCACAGAACCTGTATCCTCTGAAAGTCACTCTCATCCATAAATATATAATACTTAGGTCCTCTTCTGCTGTTGTTCTTGGCTGTCATTACTCATATTTGACAACATTTCTTCAGATCGTTCTAAACTTAATGAAGCAACCTCCCACGATAAGATTTATTACTTTGGGTTTATAAGAAACTTTAGCTAATTATATATGAACAAAACCTTTTGAATAAAATGAATTCAATTTTTCATTTCACTCAAAAGATTCGCTAATTTGATCAACTTTCAATTCTTCATTTATTTATGGAGCTTTTGTAATATAGTAAATTGTTGAACGTTTTTCATTGGTTGTTTCAATTGACAAAGTTGAAAGTTCATCAAGTAACCGAACATTTTGAGTGAATTACCTGTATATCCAATTTAGAAAAATTGAATTCATTTTGTTCAAAAAGTTACTTCTTGGGTTAATGACCTTTACTAAAAAGAATTTGATAAACCCACCTTTCATTTTATAGCAATTTTAAATGTTATTCCCTTCATCATAAATATGCTTGTGAATTTTCTCACTGAAAGATCATCGTCTAACATCTTTGATAGTGCAGTCAAATGACTTCCTTCAAAAATATTACCAGACATACCTCGAGGCTCTTCTAAAGGTCCTATTATATTCAACTTGTGCTTGTTCTTTGATATTAATTAATTATGTTTGCCAAATTTCTTTATGGATTAGAAGACGAGGACAAATTGTGTCATCCCGAGATAAAAGGTTTAAAAAATACCGAGTTTCATTATTTAAAGGTAAACTCAGTCATCCTCAATTCATAAAATAACAAATTCAACGTTGATTCAACATTGAAAGGCATTTCCAGTTTTCTTAGATCATAGATAATCCCATATTTATCTATATTCATCCATTTAAAAACATTGACCATGGTCCTTCGCGCAGTATCCAAGAAAGAACCTAAGCAATCCAATGTGCAGTGAATATTATTTTTAACCAAGAGATATTTTAAACGATGTATTCACAGAAAATGAGTCGAAAGATAATAATCTACTTGGAAAGACTAATAGATCTAACGGAGAATTGGTTTAATTTATAAGATATTTAGATTTTCTTAGAAATTGTGGGTTTTATCAAATTCTCAAAATAATTTTTAACAAAATTTTAGATAGGCAGGGTGTGTACTGACAAGACCAGAATTTATACGATATCTGTTTCTAGTGACATTAATATTTATCTAGGACCAATCTTGTATTCGAAATTTTCGCGCCAAATTCAATCCCAAGATAGTTTCATCTTATAAATTAACAATATATATTGAAAAAGAGAGAATATTCGAAATACACTTTAGATGATCAAGTTATAGGGGGTAGTCTTGTTTTGCTTATAAAACACAGCAGGATTAATACTCTGATTGTAGCTAAAGGTGTCTGAACTTTGAGGCTGATTTGAGCTACTATCGGTACCTTGACCGTGGCCTGAGTCCGAATCACGACTGTCAACATGGGATACCGTGTGATCATGCATTTGTTTTTGTAAAATCATTGGACTTGCGTTAATTAGCGAAGTCTTAAATGGTTGAAATGCAACATTTCCCTGCGGACTCTCAGTGTATCCGTTGGTTGAATAGTCAAACTTTATATAGTGAACGAGGTTTAAATGAGTTGATATGAGTATATACAAGTTCTCACAACTTACTTCGTAGGGATAATAGGAGTCCCAGAATTTGGACCTTCTCTTGCTCTGAACTGACATTGGGGCACCATCTAAAAATGATCACACATATTAACCCGAAGTAAGTAAGCGTAGAACGGACTATTTTTCTATAGTTGGTATTTTTTAGTACCTCATGCATGACTCATAAAGAAAGAATGATTCTAGCCAATCAGATTGTTACTTTTTCTTGATGTATGTCTATAATAGTGTTTTTTAAACTTAACTGTCTATATCTGACAATTCGTACCGATAATTGGATATATTTTACAACCTCTCGCTTTGTGAGGATTTGAACAATTCTTTCACTATCTGTAGATATATAAAACGGGCCATTTAAATACTTCTTGCACCCACCCTTTTTTACTTATGTTTAGAAGAAAATGGTTGACTAATCATAATGAAAAATTAAGATTAAAAAATGACATACTTTGCATGAAATTCTTGTCTGAAAAGTGTTGCTCTTTGATGTAAGAATGATGAGATAGGGTCGGGGATAGACATTTCACTTGATCGTGGATGTTTGAGCTGATTATTTCGATCGGCATTGACACAAAGTTTGGATTGAACGTAAATGTTGATGTCGACATTGTCTCATTCGGATCTGAGAAAGGCATATCAAGATTCGTTGCATTTTTTACTCTTGATTGATTGGTATCTAATTGGTATAACCACACGACATATAGGCTTATAAACATGTTTAACCCATCATGATTTGACTTTAAAAAAATTCAAAACTAAAGATCGTTGGCCTTAAACAGCTCTAGAGAAGAATCGGAAAGATAATTTCTGCTTAATTTTTTAAAATATCTCTTTTCAAAACCTAGAAATATTTCATCGAGAAAAATTGTTTACTCTTTAATTTGTGGTTTTCATATCCATGCTCTTGATCGGTCCTGATCTTTTGTCCTGCTTTTCTAGGGCAAAAGTTGATAGTCAATCCGAATCCAACGAGGAGTAGGAATAGTCCACATATTAAAATTATCCCGAAAATGATGACGATAGTCGTTTGAAAGTAGCTCAGTTCATTTTGGGATGGCTCGCTCGGCATCATATTCATCCTTGTGAGACCTGTCTCTTTGCCGATGCTGTCCGATTGCGGATAGTCGCTTAGGACTTTTCTTTGGGCAATTGTTACATTTTCATTTGTAATCTTGATCTTGACAGCTTCGATGGAGGTTAGACGAACCTCTTGACCACTATCTTGCAGCTCGATGATCATTTCACAACTAATATAATTATTTCTCATTATTTGTGAGCCCCAAAAATCATGTTTTACTACTGATCAAGAGTTTAGAATTTCTTGCTTGAAAATGAGCAAAACATGATAATTGAAGTACTTCTCATTTAATATCTTTGCAAGGAATATTCAGGTTTGAGTTTCACAAACGCTTCTTATCCGTTATGAATAAAATTCCATGCACTTGACAACTTTTCTTATATTTTGAGTCTGCTGATTCATGTGGGACACATTCAAATCGCAAATTTTCTTTCCTTATGTATCTTTCTCAAAAAGTAAATTCTTTAAAATCCCTTTAAAAGGCCTTTCAATCGAGGATTTCTTGGTTTTATGATTAAAAAGGACCTTCTTGAAAAGTTGTATATTTTGCATTTCACTCAATGATATCTTGAATATCTTGGATTCTATGAAAACCTATTTTTGAGATGGAAGATCATTTGTGATTTGAATGTCATTCATAGAATTAAAACACTTCAGAGTATAAAGAACTTGTCTGATGCATGTGATTTGAACCGAAAATAGCTATAACAGATAACCATAATGCCTTCTTGTATTCATTCCAAAGTCATCAAAGAAAAAAGCCAACCCGCGTAATTCAAATGACCTCGTTCGGAATGAAAACTAGTGGCTCTTATACATAGACTGTGGATCAAGAGACGATAATCTACATGGGCATTATTGTACATCAAAAAAATTGTACAAAGTGAGATTTTATGGTTCACTCGATTGTCTCACCATGAAACGATTCATAAAAATAACTTGAAAATCGGATCATTTTAGAAGAACATTTCCATAGAGAATAAAACACTGACAATAATGGGATCATTTATTGCTTTATCAGGCATTCTCATAAATAAGTACATTGGCAAATTATCAAATATTTATTGCTCCTCATTGGGATATATGTAAAATGCTTTTGTCCACATCAAATACAAAAATCGTACTTTTTATCTATCGAGTTTGAAAGTTGAGACTCGAATAGAGTAAAGACTGCATTTGAAATAAACATGTCTCTGATTCATTACTTTGGGAAGCGAATTTTGTGTTAAACTAATTAGAGTGAATCACTACACAGAAATAACAAACTCCATAGAATTAGCAAAATAACATATAGTAACTCCATGTGAAAAGTATTGCAACTTACTTTCCAATAAAAGAATTATCAATGGTCCTCTTCAGCACAACCACCCCACGCCGGGGATTTGGAAACTGGAAAATATCTTTCTCTTCATTTCCACAGGTTGTCTTGAGTATTTGATACATGATATTTGCATTATCATCAAAGTCCGGGTCGTAACCTTTCACCTCAAAGACTTCCTGATTAACATGTGAATAAACACTGACAAGTTGTACCTTGTCATCGGCTAGAGATGGCCTATTATCATTCACGTCGAGAATCTTTACAGCGATATCCAGAGTGGTTGTATGCACTACGCCAAATGAATCATTTGCGTCTGTGCACTCGATCCTGAATTCAAATTGATCTCGAATTTCACGATTCAACTTCTCCACTAAAACTAATGAATAATAAACATTTTCTCTCGTCGATGGGAGGCCCTTGCGATTTCCTTCGATTTTGACAAGATCAAATGGGTTGGTGAGAATATTCTCATTCGGATCATTCTTTAGGAAGAAGGCCACGCTGAGATCTGAACCGATATCCTTGTCAACAATGTAGAACTTGGGGTATATATCTGTTTTCAAATCAGAGTTTTCATTTATCTCTATGTGGACCCTATTATTAATCGGACTCGAGAGAACTTGGCTGCTGGTTTCCTCTTTATTGACGAGATAAATTTCCGGTTTTTCGTCATTAACATCCGCTACGTGCACTCTGACCTTGCAGTCTGTTGTAAAGACCTTTTCTTTGCCTATAGCGTTGTCGTTTCTATCGGAAATCACTATGGTCAAGTCGTATAATTCCTGCTTCTCTCTGTCTAAACTTGAGTTTAAGAAGATTTCCCCGGTCTTTGGTGAGATCATAAATGGTCCAGAGGCTAGAATAGAAATAATTAAACATTTTTATTCGTAGGGAAACCCAAAAAGGACCTTTTGAGCATCTGAGTGTTGCTTCCAAAATAAGACCCTGAGTATTTCTATAGTTGAAAGAGGTTCTTACCACTAAGGAGGCTGTCGAAAAAGTAATACGAAACATTGCCGTAAACTCCGATATCTCCATCAGTTGCGATTATCTTGAGTACTTGCGACCCGATATTTAGAGACTCGACAACTTCAATTTCGAGAATGCCATTTCTCAGTTGGTCACTCTTCATGTTGCGCACTTTGGGATCATAGCTCCTAAAGGAGATCTTATCAGTGTTGGGATTTATACTGAAGCCGGTCACTAGCGGCAGGAAGTCGTTGGAGTCGTTTATATTGATCCTTATCCAGCGACTTGTTGTCATTTTGCAATCAAAGGTTGTGTTGCACAAATCTTCGCACACCACCTCTGCGACAACGTCCGATATAAGTTCAGCGTCAATTTTCTTTAATTCAAAATAAATATCATCAAGTTAACATTTCTGTAACTCTCGTACAAAGTAAAAAGAGGAGAAAGTTTAATTAGTACTTTGGGAAGCAGTAAAATATTCATGTTTCCTCAAAGTTAATTATATAGAATACCTTTTACGAGTGATTCATAAATGATCTATCAATTATTTTTCTATTTTTTCCTAACAAGATCGAACAACTTTCAACAGAATTGTATCAGTTTGAATAAGATGAATCATTCACAGTAGTACCGATAATTTGGACCACAACTGATTATTACTACCAAGTTTGATAATATCAAATTTAACATGGCATAGCTTCTACTTCGCTGGCCTCCTTCCTCGAAGATGAGATTTATTTTTTCTTAATATAGCAATCGATCGACGATTTTGTAGTGTTTTACAATTTAATTACAGGGAACTGGTTAGATGAGTTCTTTAATCCCCGTAATGATACTACTAATAAGGGGTGCCAATATAGTAGGGGTTCGGTGAACATGGTACAACTGAAGAGACCTGATAGGTCAAAACATGTCTGGCAATAGTGCTTGCCATATTTCAAGTCATTAATTGAAAACTTTGATTTGTAAGTCTTGTGGTTCTAGAGATAAAGTTCTCTTTTTCTCTTTGAATTGAGTTTCATAGCCGAGTCTAACTCTCTTCTGGTCCACATGAGGGGTTATAATGGGTAAGGTAGGGTTCTAGGATGGAATCGAACCTACGCCAAACGAGATATCAAATTTATAGGGCCTTTACGCCAACCATCCAATACTCTGATTGGTTCTTTTTATATTTTCACGTCGATATTTAAAAAAATTCCATTTCATGAGTGCCCAGATGGGTTTGATTACCAAAAGAAATGATAATGAAGCAGAGATTAATACAGTTGAATTTCCTCTTCACTGAATGTAATTTCCGCACCATTCAAACGTGAGTTAAATCTAACAAAATTAACAAATCCTGAATAGACTATTTATTCAGTAGACTATAAATGCTTTGATAAGCCAAAATATGCTCTCAGATTATTGAAGAAAGGGTTGATTATTTATCAAATGCGAAATTACTAAGATTTTGTAACATTTTTCTTGGAAATTGAGTTTCTTGAGCGAGGCGTCACTTAGGACGACCAAATGCCACAAATTAAATTATTTTCGTCAGGTTTGTATGGATATAAGACTATTTAGATAAAGCAAATACAGATAAAGAGAATTTCATCGTTTCATCCTTATTTGGATTCTTCAGTATGCCATAGGGAGGAATCGAACTCGCGACTGGCAGATTGGCAAGCCAATGCACTAGCCACATTTTTTATATAAATGATGCCAATTATTTTTATCTTGTCTGCCTATTTTTGACTCAATCTGGTGCCCTATTTGGTCGCCCTACTAATGATCGAGTATTTTCATGTCGAAGTGGAATCGTACACACACCATGGGGTAAACTGTGGAGTCATATTTTCAGCCTTAAATTTAAATTTCCAATTCAAAATATATAAGAAAATGAAATACTCCTTTCAAGTTTAAAATGCTTGAATAATATTTCGGCTTTTTGAGCAATGGTTATTCCATACCAGAAGCAACGTTAAAAATCATATTTGAGTATTAGAAAATATGTTGAAAGTTGATCTTTCGGGAATAATTTGAGTCAAATAAAACATATTTTGCGTGCATGATATTGAAAACTAGAAAAAGGCTTTCCAAGAACTTTTCATATTTTCAACAAGATATTCTGAGAATTAAGAAAAAACGTACGAATAATTCTTTCGGTTAGCAAAGTATACTCTGACTTTATGTCTAATCAATGTTGAAATTACGATAATGAGAAATTTAGTGACAAATACTGCAAAAATATCTCAGAAATTTTGTCAAAATCTATTCACATCATTAAAGATTCATCATTTCTCCAAATCAATATTTCCTTTCCAGACAGCTGGTAACAAGATGTGACCAAAAGAGTCAAAATAATTCGGTTATTTAATTCAGATTACGAAATAAAAAATGAAGCTGAGGAGAAAACAACTCAAATTTAAACAACATAAAAATATATTTTCACACTTTGCTTGAATAGATCTTGAGTAGAAAAACATGCTTTTTAGAAGAGAGAACAGTGTTACTTAGAACGTGTGTACTTAGATTTGGCTAAGCTGTTTCATTTTTTTCTGCGTCATTTGACAAGAGTTTATAACTCATTCAATTACATCTGCTCAGGAAGGGAGAAGAACATGGATTTTGACAAGATTATATAAATCATCATTTTCAGAGTAAAAGCTTCAGAACAAAAGCTTCTAGTGTATTTATGAGTATGATTCACGAGAAGTGACCTCAGAGCAGTCCTTCCGAGGATATTCAGCTCAATGACACGAAGGACCAATGTTTGCTTAATTTAGACAAAATCAAATGTCTATTTTGATCTTGATAACTTTGAAATAAAAGTCAACATTCCAACGTAGCTTTAAGGATGACAAGAACAATTAGAACGGTTCATCCCTAACCCGGGTACACCCAGGTATATAAACACTTGCAATTTTGTGAGGTAAATTCGAGAACAATATTTGCTTGAAGTTTTTTTCAATTTTCCAATTTTCCTTAGTAAAGTTAAGAAAAAGATTTCTACTTGGTTTTCTCGGAGAAAAGTGCATTATTTTGAAATATTTTCAACTTTTCAGTAATTTTAGAATTACCACCTTTAAATAAATCAAAATTGGAGCAATTCGGATGCATAATGTCAAAGTTACATAGGTTTTAAGATTTTAGAAAATTAATATTTGGATAATTAAATTGGCATTTTTGTTGATAGCAAACCTTTGAATACTTGTAACTAGAAATGAGAAGATAATTACACAAATCAAAAGCTCATTCCTTTGTCTATAAAATGTGATAAATTTGGAGTTTTAAGGATGCAGTAGTATTTTCAACCAGTGTCCCAAGGGGCTTACCCAGGTTAATCCCCAATAACAGATTTGGTCGATTGAATTCAGAATGTAGGTAGAACATGATTCATTATGAGAATTAAAGTATTAGATTGATTTCGTAAAAAGGGCTCTGACAGGGATTATATTCCACTGAAAAGTCAAGATGGAGAAAAGTTTCTGAGCTTTTCACGAGCTCTCGCTCCCTCGGATGTTTATCTATGCAGATCCCTACAGAATCATATAGCCAAGAGATCATTGTCTTGATCCTTAATAATTTGATTGATTCAAACGTACTTTGTATGAAATCGAGTTTTAGAATTAACCTTTTTTTCATTACGAAACAATAGGGTCTTCAAAAATGATTGATTGTTGCTAATTCTGATGGATTTCAATCTCCCATACATTAGAATTATCACGTTCAGTGTTACTCTCGTAATCTAGGTAATATCAGGTTATTCTCTATTTAAACTCCTATTTTCATAGCAATGCATTTAACCCATCTTGGGATTGAACATGGAGAAATATTTAATCTGGATTATTTACATGATAAAAGTTCATCTGGTGACAGAAGTCATTTCGTTGGCAGTATAGAGTCACGTTTGAATCTAATCAAATTAATTGGCTCCAGAGAAAGATTTTTTTCAAATTAAATTGAGACAACCTGAGATCAAACCGGACACAGGGCAACGCATACACTAAACAACACACCGACCTGTGATTAGTCGACTCAGACACACCTAAAAACGATTGGTCAGAATGAGCGGGTTATCCAACCTCTCTCATGTATAACCATGTCGGTGTAAGGTCTGATGAGAGCCGACGAAAATAAAAATATTTTTATTTACCTATTTGGCGTCGTTATTTACTCTACAGCATGACTCTAAGTCAGCAACCTGTTAACAACTTCGAGGAAATTAGGCATCTTATGTCCTCAAATTTGAAATTATTGCAAATTTTTCAGACTTTTAAAACTTGAAGATAAATTAGAAGATTTAATCTTTTAAACTGTATCGTATATGTGATATTGTTAATTTGTACACTCTGGGATACAGACTGGATAATTAGCCATAATTATAATTCAAAGCTTTCAAGCTTACAGACCGTTTAACAAATTGTGTAACTACTAATCAATTTAGAGGTTTTTAGAGTCAACGATGACTTGCAATTCATGACATTGATATACAAAACGTGTTAAAACTCACATCTCTTGTTATGAGTCGATATATCTTTGAGTTTTCGTCCATTTTCGATAAAATATTCGATTGATCTTCAATTAAATCAAATAGCGCAATGTTGTACGAGTTTAAATTGTGATACTTTTGCAACTCTTCAAGGAAACCATCGCCTGTCCGCTTTATCGTTGGCAAGATGTACTCATTCCTAAGGTAGCAGGATACAGTGCCATTAGGGCCGTAATCCGAATCTCTTGCCGTTATAAACGTGATTATCTGGCCAATTTCACAATTCTCCCTCAGATTTGCATTAACTTTGAGCTTTTCAACAACCTCTCTGGGCAGTATTTTATTCTTTCTGAACGATCCGGCATCCAGATCATTTTGATCCAACTCGATCTTTGAGTGAATTTCCTCTGTGAGAATAATCTCTGGTCTATTATCGTTGATATCTATAAGCATAATCTTGACAATCAACGACTCTTCCAGTGTAACTGGACTTCCATTATCTCTAGCGATAACTTTGATATCTATTCGATCTGTATTTTTTTCTCTGTCTATTTTCGATTTCACTCTGAGCATATTTGTTAGAGCGTTGATTTCGAAAAGCTACAACGAATAAGAAAAGCAGTTTTAATATCTCTGTAGCGCATTGATGATAATGCTTCATCAGCATTGAAATCTGATAAACAAGATATCCTTGTCCTCATTATAATTCAGCAAACTAGCTATTAATATCACTAGGGCTACAAAACAAATTGCAAAAATACATTTAAAAATTGCAATTTCTTAGAAACTTTGATATAACTTTCTCTTGAATAGAACAAAATAACATTTTATTAACGGAGTAGAGAATAGACCAACAAAAATAATCACTAGGGCGAAAAGTAGGTACATTTTGATCACAGATCCCAAAAAACAAATAATTGTTGTCATGGGCCATCAGGTTCCGGACCTAGAAATGTATATTTTTTGAATTCTCCTGACTAACTTTTCTGAATTGTAATTAAAATGAAATTCGATTTTTTGAAATAGAGCATTTTATGTTACAAAACAAAAAAAACGGTATTTTCTTCATTGAAATGTATTTAACCCTAGTCCTGGAAATGGGGGCGAAATTGTGTGTTAGAGTGTTTTCGTTTTAAGATATTCCAATAAATAAACATAAATGGGTATTGACACTCATATGTAATCTATCATCATTGTTAGCTTTATATAGCATAAAAATAATTACCTTTGAAAAAATTTGGGTAATTTGGGGGCGAAATGGCCCCCATATAAA
>JJOG01000322.1:0-10491 GCA_000715275.1 Gyrodactylus salaris
TTAATGACTACTCGAAAGTAGTTTGGTGGGTCGCCAGGTATTAAATTTTAAGGACTGACTCATAACAACTTCACACAACCAAGGATTCCTTCTGGATCGTAGATCCCCGTACTACCTAAACACCAAGTGCAGTCGCGTTTCGTCCTTGTGGGACTCATCAGTACACTGCCGGTGCCGGGATTCGAACCCAGGCCTTCATATCATGACCCTGGTTTTGGGTGCAAGTACTCTATTGCCTGAGCCATCCCGGTGGTAGTCGGTTTTAACTCAGAAACGATGGAGCGATTCATTGAGATAGTCAGAATGGGTATTTAGTAAGCGATTATCCACCGTTATTGGTTTTTTATTCCTTGTTTCTATGAAATAATCCAAGAATATTCTTGAGTTCGATATTTATTCGAAAACAGATAGTTTGCTTCAGGTTTTGATACCATTAGAGCCAATTAAAACAAGCTCGTATTCTAAATATCAGCCCTGATTATAACAATCGTTATGGCAACTTGGGTTGTCCACCAGCCAAGGAATATTTTTTATATTTTTCGGATAAAGTTTAATACAGATTAGAAGGTTTCTCAAAAGTGGACACATGAGCATTCATATAACAGAATAAATCATGTCAGTAATAACTGAGAAATAGATTGATGAGAAATGCAATCTTTACAAAGAATTCTTTTAATACGAATTTACAAATACATATCGATAATTTTAATCATCTGCATAGAAAATTATCTCTAAATTCTTTCGCTAATAACAGAATTCGTCTAATTTCTTTACCGTCAAGAAGAAGCCATTTTTATTTTATAGTTTCTTATGGGAAAACTATTTTAGAATAAGGTGGATTTAATGCACTCACACATGAGAATCCATGATATTTCTGACCTTTTCCATAAATTCGAGCATTGAATATTTCGAATGTTATAATCTGTAAAATAATTTTATTAGCTGAATTAAGAGGGTTTTTTTGATAAGCCCTCCATAATGATAATGAGAATATAAATGAATAACCGAAAAAAAGGTCGGCTAAACTCACAAATATAAATATCACTGGCAGATTAACGACGCCTAAGGCCCATTCGGGAACTGTATCAGGTTTATATGGTAGAGTAATAGAGTAGTCATTCTCATGATATCCACTACCCTTGACTGGCGTGAAATTAATGGCGAGAGTGGCAGCGAGAACTAAAATCCATGTAAAATGAGCAGACTTACGAAGTATAAGGCCAGCGCAGTCGATAACTACTCGCTTTATTAGTTTAGCCTGAACCATTTAAGCAACAGTCCTATTCTACGGTATGAACTTGCGGCAAAATGTGTTTGAATTAAAACAAAAGACAATTGAAATTTAAAAGTAATATTTTATTTTAAGTCAATGGTAGGGTTTCATATTCGAATATGAATTTCATTTCTTGTGACATGAGACTTTCAAGTTGAGAGAAAAGGTTAATTCAAATGAGGCACTTTATTATATGTTTGAAATTAATGCATAAAATTGAATCAATCTGATTCAAGTGGAAGTCAAAAATGATTTCTAAGGCCAGTCCTGTAAATATGAAAAGAATAAATAAATGAGTAATATGTTTTTAAAATAGGAAGGTGAATGACATTTGAATAAAAAAATACATGCATTTACATAGAGAGTAATTTTTACGATTATGGGTAATTTGAAACACAAATATCAACAGTACTTACAAAAATTTGTTGAATTTTCATGCTTTTCAGCACTACAGAATATGAACAGTAATTGGTTAAATCGACTTTTGCTTCGTATTATATATTAGAAATTGAATAAATCAAAAAGTAACCTATCAGTGGTAGCCCACCACTGGTAGGCTATCCCCAAACGGTATAGGGTCAACATAAAAGGTAAATCGTCTCGAGTTCAATTAGAGATTATCTTCCGGATAAACGTACCCATCATTGTTGATGAGGCTGTCTGTATCAGGAACTGGAAAGTAATAATAATGATATCAATTAATAGAATCGATTTATAAAATCATCTTCATGATAACTAACTCAACTATAAAATAGAATAGATCTTGTAAATTTGCGAGATAAAGAACTAACTTTTTATTACCTAATAATTTTATGTTTGAAAATCACTTCATTTGGAAACACTCAATAAAAACTGTTGTGAAATTTCTGGATCAGAAAATCAAATTTTCTCTTTGTTTAAACAAGTTTAATGTTTCTCTGTGAGATGATGAGACCCCTTCTAAATATGAAAGAGAGAAAGTGAAACGTTGATTCTATATTGATATGAAGAAGTCCCACAAAAATAGTAATCGTGGTTACAGAATATCTTGATTGTTTTAATGGCTTTACGCTTAAAAATTAATGATCGGATCAATTTGATCTCATTCCTCGCAAGAGCTTTACTCAAAACTAATGAAATTCAGTGATAGATGAGAGAGAGAAACACATATGTACACTTTATTTGCACTAAAGTTTAGTGACTAAACTTAACTTCAAGGTATCGATTTTCTTCTAGAAATTTAGTAAGTACAAACAAAAGAGTTTAATTAACTTTAGCAGATACAATTGTTATTTGAAATTCATGAAACCTGTTTATTATCAAACTACTTCAAACTAATTTAATCGATAGATAATTCTCTATTTTTCACATAGCAGAATGTGAGAGAAAGCTAGCCTCAACATGAAACATTCCTACTACTGTAGTGTGTTTCACCTTGAAATAATTTAAAGATGAAATATTTTCACAAAATGTGAAGATTCTTCTTTTTTACAGTTTTTAAAGTTTGAGTAAAGACTTAGGAAATGATGCGAACTAACCTTTTTGATGCCGATGAGAAATATCGGAAATGTTCTTGCTGCCATCCAGTCCAACCAGTGTGTAATAAACAGAATTTATAAATTTTGGCTAGACAATAAAAAAAATTCTTTAAATTATCGATTCATTTTCTTGAGATAAAATCTTTTGATAAATTAATCTTTCTTACGACAATTATTGCAATAACCACCCCGAGAAGGCCGCCGATGAGAACATCTGACCAATGGTGTTTGTTGTCGGATATCCTTGAGAGGCAAATGAATATTCCGACAGATAAGGCTGTCACTTGGAGGACCGTGGCGAGACCAGCTAGTGTCCTCTTAGCAGGTGCTCTCAAATAGACGTAATACTAAACAAATTAGACAACTTTATCAATCATCTGACATCTCCTGGTTCTCCTAAAGATCGATATTTAAAACACGTGAGCCCCCGAATTCCAAATAAAATCAATTATCATGATGCCAAGAAAATAAGCAATTTAAATATTTTTCATTAAATACGTAAACTTTGAAATTCTCAAATATCTAAGATTCAATTTTATCTTAAATGTATTAAATTCTTACTACGAGAAAGCATGCATTGTACATTGCTGTGGAGGAATGGCCGGATGGAAAAGATTTCCTAGAAGATAATTGAATAATTCAGAATTTACTTGACATCTTTAAGGACGTATTCTGTTTGTGATTTATTGAGACAATTGTAAGAGGTCACATAGCCTAGAGCAGTCGTCTCTATTGCGCTCGGATTGCAAGCATCAAAAAAGTGTGGTCTTAATCTGCCAATAACCTGCTTTCCAATTGAAGTGATCAGAACAGTAATGCAGAAACCAATTATCAGAGTGTAAGTGTAACGATAAATTGAGGTAATGACACGTGGTAGGCCCATGAATTTTCTCTTCAAGCCAACTTCGTAAGAGTTGATTATTTCAAATAATATTATCTAAAAGATTAAAATAATGGTAACTAACAAAGGCAATGATTACAGGAAGATTGATAGCCCAAAGGACCCATGAAGGGACGGTGTTTGTGTAATATGGATACTTAAGACTCTCGTCATTGGGAAAGTAACCGCGTTGATAAGTTTTTCCATACTCTATTGCAGCCATAGCACCAACGACTGCAATTTGATTAATAAAACTTACTTGGAGCAAGAGTAAGAAGGTCTGTAATGACGCTGAAGACAACATGTCTTTTATTGACCATTCTATAATTTATATTTATGGATTTAAATTCGTTCCATGAAAAAACAAACAATCAAGTTTTTCTCAGTATTTATCCGCTTTAAAAATTACAGCAATTTTAAATTTACGACAATGAAGCTAGTCAGGTAAGCTTTAAAGATTTGATGATAATTATGTAGATTTCTTATGAAACTCTCTCGCGAGACTGTCACGATAGAGCTCAAGAATGGTTCGATTGTTCACGGCACTGTCGCTGGAGTTGATGTCGTTATGAATACACATCTTAGAAATGTAAAATTGACAATCAAAAACAAGGACCCAGTGAATCTAGACACTCTCAGCCTTAGAGGCAACATGATTAGATACTTTATCTTGCCCGAGAATATACCACTAGAAACACTCCTCATAGATGAGGGTCCACCAAAGAGAAAACCTGGTCGTGAACCTAGACCACCCAGGGGACCGAGAGGTAGAGGTGTCAGAGGACGTGGTCGAGGATTCCGCGGCGGTGGTGGCGGCAGAGGAAGACCCCCAAGGAGATAAAGTATTTGTACACATTAATTCATATTTAAAAAAAATGTAAATTTTCTACCTAAATAACTCTCTGTTTTTAATGAAATAATTTTATTTACATTCAAAAATCAATATCTATTTACAATGCACAGCGTCTAGGATCTTATAATTTGCAACGCAGTTCATCAACCAATTTGCATCAATGACGCGAATAGGAGGCGGCGGTATTTCGCTTCCATCACCCGCCTTTGGTGTCAATAATTTAATTGCAGCTGAGCATAAAACAACCAGTTGATCATCTTTCGTATCCCGAGAGTGGAGAACGATAAAGGACCTTGGGTCAACAGGCCCATGACTAATCAGGGCATCTTTGGCCATTTGATAGTACTTTCCGGGTCCGGATTCAGAGAGGTGCCAGGTCGAGTTTCCGTTATTTGCGGCGGTTAGGCAAAAGGTGGTGTCATTAGCTGAGTTTGGTTCATCTAAGCCAGCGACTAGGGCAGCCAGACGTTGTGGAGTGTGCACTTCTCTGTGATGGACTATGGCACCGCTGAGCTTGCCTAAATTGACCAGCTCTGATTTTGTTGGCATCGGATATACAAAGGAGCCCTTGAAAATAAATATTTTGTAAATTCTCTGATCTCATTCAGAGAGAGAGAGAGAATATTGAACTCACGACAAGACACATTGTGTAACCATGAAAGAGACCAAGTGATCCAGACTCTTTAGCGATTCTAGCTCGCCTGGGGGCCAATTCATCTGGAGAGGACTTTGAGCAAGAGGTGATCTCAAAGCATTCCTCTTCTACCTTCATCTTCAAATAAGCAGAATGCTCAATCCATTCAAAGGAAATAATCCAACAGCCCTTAAATATTTATGAATCATTATTAAAATTATTAATTAAACCTGTTAAACTACTTGTGAGTAGCGTACATAAATATTATAAATTTTCATCATATATTCTGGGTAAATAATTAACAATATACTTATATAAGCCCCATCATCAAAGTCTGGAGTAGTCAGTTAAAACCTGTTCTCTTGCTCAATTCACAAAGGTGATGCAACTCACAGAGAGGACAGCGCTGAGAAACTTGAGGGTCCTAGGACAAGTGAGGGTCTTATCCACATCTTTCGGGTCGTCCCTTAATGGCAGCGGGGAGGCCTGAATTATGAGATGTGTGACTTCTGGGGAAAAGTTGTTGACGACTGTCGCGTGCAGCATACTGGCCACCTTATTCAACAGGGTCTTTTGAGTCCTATTGATGCCACTAGCTAGAAATACTGGCTTTGTACGTGATCTAGGGAAGAGATAATAAGATTGTGTGCAGAAATGAGTAAGACCAATCACATTCGAGAGAGAGAAATCTAATTGGTTAGAGCCAACCATAGAAAGGGATAATTACAAACACACCTTTCAAGAAAGTTTGCCAATGACGATTTATTAGTGGACGTGAGAGTCGAGGATGTCTCGATAGCTGTCTTCATCTCCGGCTTCTCCTTAAACTCATAGACGACCTTTTGTATGGCCAGGTAGGTCTGCTTGGAGGGCGGCATTTTGGCATTCTTCTTAGCTTTTTCTAATGAAAATTAGAGAATAAAACTCACTTATAGCTTCATTATCATCAAATGACATGACAATTGAATCGATTAGTTTAATACAATTGTAGCCATTAATGTTGCTGATGGCTGAATCGGCGCCTAGGCGAAGAAGAGTCCTGACAACCTCCAAGTGACCGCTTTGGATAGCCTCGAATAGAGGCGTCACTTGCTCAGGCCCACCTTGGACGTTTGGGTTTGCGCTGAAATTTATCAGCAACTCAATCATCTAAAGTGAATTATAACTCTTAGATTGATTAGGTCTTTGATCAGAACTCATGGTAAAGTTTTCAAACAGAAATACTTTTTTCCGTGCAATTTCCTTAACAGTGCTCTCATGAATTCTTATTTATTATTGAAGCAGGGCAAGTATATCAGGGTTTCGTTGTAAATTATCAATCCACCCCTAGAGATGACTGATTCTCAACGTCAGATAATGGTTTTTATATTAGAATATCCCATCACCTTTGAAAATATCTAAGAATGATTCTGACCGCTTTAAAAACGTTTCTAATCACCAAAAAAATCTGAACAGTAATTATGAGAATAAAATACAGCTAAAAGTAACCTTAAAAGCTACGTTGCATTAATTTAAAATATTCAAGAAGAATAAACGCTTACTTCAGTATGGCCCTTGATCGCTGCTTCATGTAGAGGGGTCCAGCCGCCAAAGTCCTTGGGATTAGCTTCACAACCGCCCTTTAAAAGCTCCTTAGCGAGAGCAATGTTATTCCTAAACGCTGCTCGATGCAAAGGAGTCTCCCCTTTGGCGTTGACCTTTAATTTACTGCGAGATTGACGAATATCAAGTTGCTTTTTCGACGCAATTTCATCATTCTCTCCATCCTCATCCTTCTTAATGAACTTCCCTGTGGATGATCGGAGAGTCTTTTTGAAGTGTGCCTCTTGGATAATCTCTTGTGTGGTCTTTTCCGGGGGTTCTTGTGACTCGGGAACTTTAAAGTTTTCCTTGTACTCTTCAGGAGAGGTGAGTTTAATAATCTTTCTAGCTGCGACAACCAAGGACGACCATTGGCAATGGATTTTAACATCGTTAGGCCGAAATGAGATGGAGCAAACTGGGCAAATGGGAACGGCATTTTTGCGCGATTTACTTTTGGTTGAATTGCAGCACTGAAAGCACATGATGTGATCACACACTCCAAGGGAGTAGGGTTGATGTAAGGCTTTGCGACAGCTGTCACATTTTAGGATGTCTAGCAAGTCTTTTATGTATTGAGTCGTCTCTTTATAAATCATTGTGTGCACATAAAAATATTCGTTGGAATCAGACAGATTTAAACAAAATTATATAAATTATATAATCAAGAAATTGTGAAGATTGAAAAATGCGCGTTATTGAAATTTGATTTGAAAATCTAAATTCGATAATCACATAGTGTAATAGTGAGTTTATCTCGTCTTATTCAATACTTAATGCATCACACTACACAGTGTATGCAACTTATATAGACGAACCCGATATATTTTATTAACTTGGTACACATCTAAAAACTTTTACTAATCAGTGTTAAGTCGTGTAGCGTACAACTTCAGGATTTAGTTATGTGGGTAATATTTTTCTCTAATTGAGACGACTCAAGGTAGGAGGGAGTACTGTCAAATTATCTGACTCAGATACTTTAGAAAATTGATAAGATGCTGTAATAATTCTCTAATAATTTATTTTATCCTTCTATTTCGAATTTCATATGAATATGAATTCCAAATCATGAACGAACTCATCGACCAATGCAAGTCATCCATGCAACTTCAAGTGACTCGGTGCTGACGAAACAGCGTGAATTGCATAAAATGTACAACTGGTGAGTTATGTCTAATTATCTCTGCAATTATCAGATAATTTTAGACAGTTTTCTTGAGACCTTTTTTTCTAATTTCCTCCTAGAGGAAGTTTATTTTTTGGTGGATTTTATTGTTTTCTAAGAAGACTTGTTATTTTCTGATTTATTCTAAACTGGATTTTTACATTTTTGGTGATTTCAAAATTCTCTTCCTCAAAGCGGATGAAGTTTGGCTTTTGTGAGCGCTTCTTTATGAGGTATGGGTCCGTAGCGAGGTATCTTGTTTGGATAGCCTCTGTCTTGATCAATGTCATCTTAGTGATGCTTGTTGAGTCTTGGTCGAATGGGGAATGAAGTTTTTGTTATGTAGGGTTTCTATAGCTTTTGTCTTCTCATGATCAGCGCAGATTATGGGTTCGGGGCTTCTTTCAAATGGGATAGCAATCTTCAGGCCATGTTATATAACATTGGGGCAATAATAGAGTTGTGGGGAACATCAGAGGTGATGGAAAGAATTGAGAATTGCTTGTCGTTGAAGTAGACATATTGGGACCGGCTTGAAAGCAGCTTCATGATCATTTGCGATATCACTGGATCTATGGAGTTAAAGGGTTTGATTGATTTTGTCTAAGGCTTTTGTGATATCTAGATGGTTAATGCGGTCTTCAAAGGAGAAAACGCTGGTTTATGTGGATCTGGCTTTAGTAAAGCCATGTTGGGTAATGTCGAGGGAGGAGTCCTCCCGGAGGACTCAGAAAGGAAGCTAAACAGTCTCTGGTGGGGTAGACATATTTCAGTCAGTAGTTCAAGTGTTGAATTCAATTGTGATTTCAAGTTTTTTTTCAGCATAAAAAACAGACTAATTTTCTTAAATCCGGTATTCTTAGTGGATTATGTTGACAGGTTACTTGCCAATCAATTTGGTTAGTCAAACCTTGATAATCACATATTAAGGTTTTAAAATAGGGTAATTTTCCTCATTTTTGTTAATTTTAAAATACAAAAATATTGGTTAATAATTATTAACTTAATACCGACCTAAGTTTTTCTTCTGTATCTAAAAGGGATTTCTAATCGTGGGAACATTGTCACTCATCAGCAAAGAATGTCAAGTACCTAATTATTTGTTTCAAATTTCATTTTTTTAGTAAAGATTCTTCAGTTGTGTCTGTGTGTCACTCCTCTCAATCTCATTTGTCCATAGCCTTGCTTCAATCTCATTGGTTATACTAATGCGTGGGTTGCTACTTTGAAATTTGGCCACTTCATTATTCCACGTGCACCCTCATGAAATGGACCACAGTAACTTGGACATTCATGCCTTGCCTTTTATATCGCTAGACGAGCTCAAGGCTCAAAACACAGTCCTGACATTACCACCTATGTTTCAAATCACAGACCTAATGAGTGAGTTCCTCAGAATTTCATACAACGTCAGATTCTCTGATAAATGTCAAGTAGATTAATCGAATATCCTCTAAATATCGCGCCAAATTTCCAACATGAGAATGCTCTTTGATTTTGCTCTCCTATATTCATAGAATCTGATTCAATTTTGTTCATATCAGCAAAGATCTCAATTAAATTGTTGACTACTTTTATCGGGTGAAATATAGCTTCCTTTTTGTAGTGGTAACAATTTTTGGATGAGCAATTTCAAATCTAATATTTTCCATTACTTATGACTAGGGCTTCCAAATGCATATTTTAGACAGAAATTTGTCCCGATTTGCATATTTTTCGAAAATATTCATGTGCATATTTTTCAGAAAGGAATGCATATCTTTAGGTAATTGCTGATGGGACTATGTGATTGAAAGAGTTTCAGTTGTCAATTTCTTACCAACTGAGACATAAAATATAATTTTAATATTACATTTTGGTCAAATTAATCAGTCTATGGCCCTTTCGAGAAGAACACGATTGATTCTTTTTCTACCTAAGAAATTAACTTATCTCAAGTTTTTCAAGTCTGTACGCAAAATATGTACGCCTTTAACTCAATACCGAGTACCATCGTTGCACAGGTAGAATACTGTGAATGGATACTGAACACATAACATTTAACAGAATAACTGTCATTAAGAATGCCATTTCTCAATTTTAAAGCTGCTTTCTAGACGCTCAAAACCCATTCTGGTTCGTTCCAGGCTGTAGTGCAGATTCAAGATCCAGGCCAGATTTATTTCGAGCTTCATCATTCATCTGGCCGAGAAGTAGTAGACTCAGTATGCTACTGATAGGACCTCAAGTTGTTATACATCCTATAGAGCCGCTCGGGAAAGTTGGGCTCAAATCCAACACCTTGAAGCTTCCTGTCTCAATTTAAATCTACTAATTAGAAGAGTAGAGATGAAAAGAAGAAATTGTTTATTAGAAAAAATCGTCCAGTCACAGTTTCCTTCCAACTGTAGTCCCATGTCTGCATCTTTCGAACATTTGGATCAACATCTCAGCCGCTAGTAGGGATAGATTAGATTTGAGAGGGATAAAAATCACTAAAAGATGACAATTATTAAGTTTAAAATAAAACGAGTTAGAATGGTTGAGACTAGTGCCAGCCTTAGTAATTGAGCTAAATAGATTAGGAGGACTCTAAGTTAGGAATT
>KL566640.1:4899-22153 GCA_000715275.1 Gyrodactylus salaris
CTTGAAATAGTGTTTTGAGAATGACCAATTTTAGAAGGAACAATTTGAAAGTCGACTAATGTAAAAAATAGTATATTTAAATAATGAATAATTTCTGTTGTTAAAATTGATTGTATAATTTTAGATGATTTGAAAAAGTTTTCACAGGAAGGAATTATAACTCAAATTTCAGACACAAAACTATTGAGAAACTTATTGAGAAATGCTACAGTTGCTGATTTTTGAGAGAAAAAGTATAAATATTGGGTAACCCTACCGTATCATATCCACCGATTCCCTAAAACTTGAATGAATAGCCTTGATGCCCTCGTGATTTATAATGTTTATAAAATATTAATCTCACTCAAGAATATGTTAGAATCGTCAAATTTCCTCAATTCCCTGATCAAAAGTTGACGCTTCAATTCCTCATTCTTCATCTCGACAGAGAGTAGCAGCCAGTTCTCATCCATAGTGCTCTCACAGTGTTCACAAGTGTAGTTGCCTGACTGACGACAATCCCAGCCGTCAAAGAGACATTCCTCAGTTCGACACTCGTCCTGACACTTCCCGTCATTGAACGCTAGATGACAGGGGAAACCATTCCTCTCCAAGGCTGTGCAGTCGTGATAACCGATCACATCCTCAATGAGATCCCGGCGGTAAATGTCCGCGGGGTCGTAGATGGCGTCAAACTTGAAGAGACATGCATTGTTGTCATAACCGCACATGATTAGGTCACACTCGGGATCACAAAAGCCATTCTCTAGTTTCGATTGGCAATTGAACTTTTCGCAGAGATCTGATTCGTGTTCCGGGCCGATCCATTTTTGTATAAGGCGTTGGTTTGTACATTGACTGCCAGTCAGTTCGCAGTCTTTCCCGCAAAAGTCTAAAAGTGATGCAATGCAAATTATATAAAAGTTTCAATTCCACGAAAATGCTTGAAGAACGAAACGATTGCTTATGGCAATAAAGAACGAAACACTTGAGGAGCCTATTTTTATTTCATTCCAATCAGTTTTTCGCAATTTCCCTATTCAGAATAGTGATTGTCCTACCATTGAAACTTATAAATGAAAGAATTTTTATGGAAATTTCAGTAGATAGATTTTCATCTTAAGAATGCATATTTTCCTGGCTAGTTCAGTGTAATTGATCTGCTAAATCTCTCCAACCACATAGATTGCTCAAACTAAATTTCCTTAAAAAAGATTATTTCTTACTACCATTGCAGATGCAGCTGTATGCGCCCAGGTCATCATAGCAGAGTCCTCCATTGGAGCACTTATTAGTAAGACATTCATCTCTAATATCTTGATCGCAGAACTCTCCTCCGATGCCATCCGGACATTGGCAGATGAACTCTGAGAAGGAATCGATAATCTCAACTGTCGAATTAAAAGTCTGCCTCCCAACTGGCTGGCCAATGCACTTCCCTCCATTTAAACAGGAATCCTCTTGACATATCCGTTGGTAATGTTCACATTTCAGTCCAAAGTAATTATCCTTGCATTGACAGGTGGCGATGTAGTTTCCCGCCTCGTGGGAATAACTTGTTAGACATTTTCCGTTATTTTCACAGATTATCTATCACATAAAAACAAATTATTCAAACTGCTTTCTTTTTACTAAAAATTCAATGTAGGTAAACAGATAAAAGTTCATCAAAAGCACATGTTCACCAAAAAAAGGAATAATGCTGCTTATAGCCAAGAGGCAAAGAATGTTCACCTTCCATTCAAACTTACATCATATTCCTGACACTTGTCTATTTTTGTGTTGCAATATTGTCCTGTGAAGCCTGGTTTGCATAGACATTGAAACGTTGATTGGATAGAGTCACAGATGATGGTGCCATTCTCGTCGCATGGGCCGTATCTGGAGTTTGTAGCTGGGTTGTTGTTCAAGTGATTTAAGTTGTTACTGATTAGGTAATCAGTGACCCCTTTGAAGGAGAAGCGACAATAGTTGACGTAATGGTCACAGTTATTCCCCGAGAATCCTAATGAGCATTCACAAAAGTAACTATTGAGGCCATCATGACAGGTTCCATTGTTTTGACATGTATTCTATTAATAGATGTTTGAGAAACTCTTTTTCAGATAGTGAATTTATTGGAAAAGTGACCAAATCTGGCTCCTAGAACTTACAAAGGTGAATATGTGAGCATGTGTTTAGAGAAGGGATAAAATTCATTCCAGGTGTCTGAAGAATTCTAGTTTGTAGATAGTTATCTATCCAACTTTATGATTGAGAAATACAATAAGGTTTCCTGCGTTAACTCACTCCTGGAATGCGACATTCATCAAAGTTTATTTCGCAAATTTCACTATAGGGAAAGTTTTCCTTGCACAACGTCTTCCTCTGCTGAAGCTCGTCAATCTCACAATATTTCCCAGTAAATCCATCAGGACACTGACATGTGAAACCCCCAATCGAATCGATACAATGTCCACCGTTCCGACAAGAGACATTATGACATTCATTGATGTCTTCCTGAAATAATAAAAAGAGTTGCAATAAAAAACGATGGCAATACGAGAGATGAAAGGAAACTAATAAGATTAAAGTGAACATTCCCAGATTGGGAATAGAGCGACCAGTAAAAGTATACTTTTATTCCTTAAACCAATATGGCTAGAGATAGTAAAATCAAAATATTTTTCTAATATTGACTACTCAAACTAGTAATAGCAGTCGATTTCTAAAATGAGCTGAAAATTACCAAAGATAATGACTTAAAGCACTTCTCTCTCTCCTTATTAGTATGGCTCCGTCAACAGGCTTTGACCGTTAATTTAAAAATGCATAATCAATATTATTTCTTATCAAACAATTTGGTCTAAAATTATTTAAAATTGGATTATTTCTTGAGCTTTGTCTGAATAATCAATAGATAAATAATAATTTCAGGTCGCTCGATTATAAACAAAATAATTACCTGACAAAAGGGTCCTGTGAAACCGGTCGTGCAAGTGCACGAGAAGGTATTGGCCTGAGGATGATATTCACACTTGCCAGCATTATGACAAGGATTGATAGTGAAATTGTTGCCTTCACAGACATTAATTCTCTCCTTACAATTTTCTCCATAATAACCAGAGTTACATTTACAGTAATATGAGCCGTGTGTATTGACACACTCGCCAGTATTACAAATGTCTGGATAGTTGAGGCATTCATTGATATCGATTTCACAGAAATCTCCTGAGAATGAATTAATTTTAAATACCTTTTATACTTCTTACAGAAATAATAACAATTTAATCTCTGACCACTTTTAGCCTAATTTAAAAAAAAATGTTTAGAAACTGATCTAAATCACCGATGATACAACTGACTTTAGACCCAATCTCATGAGGTTTCCTAAACACAACACAACTCCTATCATTATTGAATAAGTCAAAATTGATGTAAGGAAAAACACGAGAGTTTCGATGTTTACCAGCTCCGTTATCAGTCCTTGAAGAGAATTGATTAATTAACAAATAGTTTGTGTGGAAAACATGCCAAGAATAATTTTCCTTCTTTTCCAACTAAGGAGATATAAACAAAAGCTTTTGAATAAGAATGAATGATTGATAGTCCAGAGTCTATAAACAATGATAAACTGTAGTACCCATTTTAGTTCAAAAAGTAGTGTGAGATAATTTCATGGCTTTTGTGGAAGCTTGTACGCTTGTTATTAAAAGATGAGAAAGCATTTATATTGCATAACACACACAGCAGTCATAATTGTATTTCCTGAAGTTTAATTTTTATTTATTATCATTTTCTCATATTCCCTTGTGGACAGAGGGGCAGTAATACACACATCTTAAAGGTTGTGTAAGAGAATGCATTTATCATGAAATACATTTAGCAACAATGAATTATTTCCGTTCTTAACAACTTAATAAAGCCTCTGTTTCTATTTATGAAATAACTATCGTGGAATATGCTTGGCCAATTTTGTAATCCTTTGATTTGAAAATCTAGCTCATATCTGATTTATAAAATGAGTTGAGGCGAAAAAAAATAAACTTTTCTAATCATAAGTTTTTACAAGAACTCCTCAAATAAGAAGCCTTACTGGTTCATAACTTGAGAATTACTTGGATATTAAGTAAGCTCTCTTATTTACAAAAATATTCATATAACTAGGGTTGTATCCCAGTATTAAAGCAATCAAAATTGTTATTCAAGTGACATACCAGTGAAATTTCTCTTAATTTTGTCACATTCACAACTGAAACCACCACTTGCATTAGAAATGCAATCAGCACCGTTCTTGCAACGCTGGCACTGTTCGTTCTCATGGAATGATTCAATCAAGAGAAAGTTGTTGAATTCATTGAAATATTCATTGAAAGAATAACATTCGTATGAGTCATTCCATTCGAGGCATGAACTGAACTGTTCACAGACATTAGTGGCACAATAGCTAGTCCTCTCTGTGCAATTCTTTCCGAAAAAGTTATTTTCACAAATACAAACGTAATCGTCCATACCGTGGAGAATGGGTCTACACTTGGAGTTGTTGGCGCACGGGTTATCACGTTTGCAAATGTGGACCAGTTCCTGACAATGGAGACCGAAGTAGCCCGGTGGACAAGAGCATTTTGCTATCTCATCGTCAGGCTCAATGGTACATATGCCGCCGTTTGAACACTCATAATCGGCACATGCGTTGATCTTGATTGAATTTTCATTAGATCACAAATTATTTAGTACTCAAAACTCAGTGCAAATCATTTAAAATAGCTTCTGATGACAATTTTCACAATGACCAAATTTTGATAATTGCTCACCTTTTCTCTGCAATTCGGTCCGCCAAAGCCAGACTCACATATGCAGGCTATGTTTTGGGTTACATAGACATCGTTGGTATGAAAGTGGTTGAGTATTTGATTTTCGCTCATTAGACATTCCCCTCTATTATGACATCTCTCGTGATCGCAAGTGTGGACAGTCTCCCTCTCACAAGAGTCCCCAGTCCATCCTTTAGGGCAGTGACAAAAGCCTCGTGTATGAGACTTCTGCACCTCCTTGTAACAAAAGCCCCCATTCAAACAGTCAAGGTTGCTGAGGCAACTTTTCGGATTTTTATTCCAGTCTAGGAAACACTCTCCGATAAAGTTGTGATCTTCTTTACTGAAACAAAAAGGTAAGATTATAATCA
Organism: Gyrodactylus salaris; assembly: GCA_000715275.1. Classification (NCBI taxonomy): domain Eukaryota; kingdom Metazoa; phylum Platyhelminthes; class Monogenea; order Gyrodactylidea; family Gyrodactylidae; genus Gyrodactylus; species Gyrodactylus salaris. The sequence goes on from KL566640.1 coordinate 10,043, forward strand.
TGACAAGGCCATTTTAAAATTAATTTTTCGACCAAATCTTTTAACTTGAATTTCGCTGAAATTACAATAATTTCTGGCCTGAAGGTATGAATTCATATTTCTCATTTTATTTCTCAGTATGTCACCTATCTTAAAGATTATTATAACCAATTTATTACGTCAGTATAACTGTTACAATAATACATGAAACTCACATATTAGAGCAGAGGGGTGAGCTAATCTCGCAAAACCTTCCAGTGAATCCATTTTCGCAAAGACATTTGAAGTCATTGGGATAGTCAATACATGCACCGCTATTCATACACGTTACATTCTTACAATTGTCAATATCAACCTCGCACAAGGTCCCTTCAAATCCAGGCTGACAAATGCACTTGAACCTCTCGTCATCCAAGTTGTCACATTTAGCCTCATTTAAACATGTAACAGAATCACACGGCTTCTTCTTTACCTCACAGTTAACCCCGTAATAGTTATCCGTGCAGTGGCATTGATAGGATCCTATTAGATCTTCGCACTGAGCCCCGTTCAGGCAGGGTTTACCCTGACACTCATCAATCTCCTCTTGACAATACTCCCCTTGGTAGCCGTTCCGACAAGCGCATCTAAATTTATCTCCTTCCTCAAGACAGGTTCCCCCATTCTCGCATGAGACTCGATCGCAGTTCAATTGACGCTCTTGGCACTTTTCCCCATGATAGTTTCCTTCACATTCACATTTATAGCTGCCAATCTATAAGGGGATGGATTTATAAGCTATTATTAAGCGTTGTCTTAATTTTTGTTTCTAATAACTCTTAAAAATGATAAGATTCGTTCAATTGTTCCCATTCCTTTCATCTTGACATGTTTAATTCTAGACAAGCATGTACTTTTTCTATAATAGCGTGGAATTTGAGACTGCCAAAATAATATTCTTCCCAAGTCCAAGTGGTATGAATTTGCTTTGAGATTTTTTCTAGCGATATGATGCATGTTTCTGCTAGCCCAAATAAGTAGGTTCTTTATTTTGTTGCAAGCCTTGTTTGATTCATAGTGTTCTTATTCACTCAAGAAACGTAAAGAATACATCTCTGTATTTAACCTCGAGAAAAATGGGTTGTAATACAATAGGGAAGCTTCTTTGTACATCATTGAAGATGGAAACGAGGGACTCCCAATCGACGGTATAATAAGAATTGTAACAAAGATTTTTTTGGACAAGTCGTTTCGGGATTGGTTGGATCATTCCCTTCTTCAGTTGTCTTTGAAAAGTCAAAAAGGCAGCATTCCCATCCCAGGATTCCGTCGATAAATCACCCTCGTTCTCGCACTAAATATATACCCCACTCTCTTATAGATCAATCTCTCTCAAGTTCATCCAGCATACACCATCTACTTCACAGGACTCATAAAACCAATCTACTTCATTTTAATTAAAAAGTTTTCCTAAGCCTAAGAGACAAATCCCATATTTACCTAAAAATTGTCAATGTTATAACAAGGAATTTCAATACTCACAGTATTAACACATTTTCCGTTATTCTCACAGGCCACCTCATTAGACTCCTCAGCCAGACGACACTCGTCAACATCATGACAATTGGGGCCGTTAAAACCATCATTACACAAACAGCGATAATTACCCTGGTCATCAGCAATACACTTGCTTCCATTACACAATAGATTATTCCCAAGGCATGGATCTTTATGTTCACATCTGAGGCCTGAAACAAGGACAAGTATACACACGATGGGAAAATGTTTTTTATTACTTGAAGGAATCATGCCTAAGGTTAGTATTAGACATGTAGAATTTAAAGCTCAAAAGATTGATAGGTCATGTGAACAAAATTAGATATATTCCCTTCATCTTCTTGTATCTAACAACTATGATTTATTAGCTGAAGAAGGGGCTACCAAATGCTTATTTTCGAAAACATTTTTTATAATAAGCAATGCTTATTAAGCATGAACAATTATAATTGTTTGGAGGTCTTAAGCATATGCTTATTTTCATTTTTTCTATAAGCGAAAAAGACATGCAATATAACGTTGAGAGTATTAGCTAATAAGAGAATTTTTCAGCAAAATTTACCTTCAGAAGAAAGAGTTATCAAGGATGGTTTTAGCAGTAGAATTATATGCTAAATTGTGCACGCAAACTCGTAGTGGAATTATGAAATGCCTCTAGTCTTAGTTATCTCAAATGTAAGATGTCAGATTGATACGTGGGAAAATGCACAAAATTTTCTAAAACCTCTATTTTTCAAAAAAATCATTTGTCCCTAGTCCTTTTGAAGATTTTGCTGGTTATTAAAAGTTGATCCATAAAAGATGTAAAAATATCATAAACTCATTCAGTTGGACCAAAACATTCTTGATTATTCACTTTGACCGGTCATTATATATAGGGATCAACACTTTGACTACCACATATATAAGCATATTTTCTTGGTGCCATCAAAAGCATTAGACAGCAAAAAGACAGTAATCAATCACTAACCGATATATCCAGAATGACAAATGCATTTATAGTTATGTCCAGGTAGGTCTTGACAGGAGCCAAATTCTCCACAAATATTTCCCCGACTCTCACAGGAATCTTCAAATAATATACTACAGTTCTGACCAGTCCAGGGATGCTTGCACTGGCACTGATACCCAAATGGGCTCTTTTCATCTGATTTACAGATTCCAGAATTTCCACAAAGATTCTTGAGATTCTGACATGGATCATTCCTCAAAGACTTCCTCTCACATCTATCTCCTTCGAAGGGCAGTGGGCATAAACACTGATAGCCCGGATGGGCATCAACACGGAGGCATGTTCCACTATTAAGGCATTGGGAGCAATCAGAGACCTTTCCCTGTCTGTCAGACTCCTCACTAGTGACAACTAGGACAATATGAATAAATAAATATTTACAATTTCCCCATCAAACATTCAACTCACGCTGAACGGCAAAGAGGATTGAAGTAATCCAGTATTTGAACATCATTTTAGAGCATCGTTTGTTCTATGCGCGCTGTTTAATCCTAATATCAAATGGAGCGTATTTAGCCAAGTTTTCTCTTATTTTTAATTGAGAATTGACAGGTCAATGTGCGTGTATAGAAGTTATGTATTCTTCGTTCACTACATACGTTATTCTATAGAGTATACGGTGTGTGTGTGGACACGATAAAATGTACAATTTGGTAGAAATGTAAATTCTCACCATCCGATTGGCTAAAAACCTTTTTGCTTAAATTTGAACAAAATTTTATTTCTTTTTTGTTCTTTCTAAAAGAAAATATTTTGAGTCAGACTTGGCCATTATTAGTTAGCAATTGTTTACAGTTATCTTTCTTCAGAAATCGAGGTCAAAAGGTAGAAAATGTAAAGTGTAATCATTCTTGGTGTAATTATGATGCATAAGAGAGAGAAAAAAATGATTTTATGATACTCAAAAAAAATAGTTTATCGTCTATACAAAATTAATGAAATCGAGAAAAATGAAACAGAATTTATTCCTTCAGTGTATTTTGAAATGCATCTCTAATGAGATAATAGATACCAAGAGATAATTTCAAATTAATATTTGGCAAGGAAACCTAATAATATTATTTAAATTTTACATCCTCGATTAACTATCGTAGAATCAGTGGATCATAATGAACTACAAAATTTCTCAAGTTATCCTTATTTTAGGATAGTTTTTCTTTCTTAAAATAGCCAAGTCTAACACTCTTTGGATTCACATGAAGGCTATAACGAGGAAGGAGGGTTTTTACCAAGTAAACTCGTCTCGAGGAGGGAGGCTATCTGAGTTGAACCAACGCCATGTGTGAAATCCTATCTTGGACCTAGGGAACAATCCATCACTACGCCATCCTTTAACCGTTCTATAACCTATATAACCACAAGAAAAATACTGTATTTTTTCTTTCTTTTTGATGCCCTACAGAGTACTTTAAGATCTAGACAAACTTTTTTCAAAAAGCAGTGCCCTAGTGTAGGGTCTCTACACACATCAATGTTTAAATTCTTCAAAAACCGCATTTTTTAAACATGTTTTTCTATTCTCCAAACCAAGATAGCTGAAACTTTTTATGTCCAGCACGATATTAGAAGCAAAATAATATTTTTCCAAAAAGGGGGAGGGAATTTACAAGAATGTTACATTGTGAGTTAATAGCCAGGTTACAATCTATAATTTATTCAAGAAAGAAAGTTCTCCCTTTACTGTCAAGCGTCATGAGAATATTTACATCTGATTTGACTGGAACGCGACCCTTATCATGTGATGGGAAAAAATTAGGAATTCAGCCAGATGTTCATTTTTCTCAACTTTAGCGCTCATAAAATTTATATTTAGTAAAACAATAATATTAATTTTGTTTTATGATCAATTAGCGGTTCAAAATTAATTACAATCATCAAATTTGGGGGTAAATACTGAGAGCGAGGTTAAGTACTATTCATTGAGCAATAGTAATTCCTAGGGATCTTGAGCTCTATTTCTTTCTTTCTGATGAATGAATAATTTATCAATGAGTTTCTACTCTAAATAAAGAAAAAAATTGATCAAGAAATATCTAGGATTTTCCACTTTTTTTCATTGTAAAATACCAGATCACAATTAATAACAAACCTACACACGCCTCCCTTATCAAAAGAATGATTCCCCTCTACAACAACAGAAAGAGTTGATGATGGAAATGATTTAATTTAATTGAAAACTGAGGCCTATATCTAGAGAGTAAGATATAAATACTGCACGTTGATTAAGATTGCATTTACTCTTACATAACTTTTTTTATTTCTCTTTTTTCTACTCAAACAAAAACATAAAAATATACTTCTTGCCCTTCTCTCTACGAAGGGGGATGAAAGGGAAAGAATGCACTATGTGAAACCGTGTGATCTTTAACACAAAGACATCATAAAAAATCTCAAGACATTTTTGATGAGGAGAAGTATGCTGAAAAGTTTGATTTCAATAATCTCCTAGTTCAACCCTCGTCATTGTGTAGTATGGGAGGACATGGTGTGTGTATGGGGATTTCTTGGTACAATAAAACAACCTTTGATAATTTTTAATGAGTCTTTTGTTCACAATCTGCATTCAGATGTCAACGTGCTATACACAGTTTTTTTTATTATTTTTACAATAAAATATTTTCTAGCCCATACTGTGAAGGAGTTTTGAGTTGAGATTAGTTTTGATTTTTCAATGAATTTTTTCTTTCAATGAATTTTTTTGAGTATGTTCATAGCTGAGAAAGATTCAAGATATAAAGAGCAATCTTCTTTCATTGTTTTCATCTCCCATTATGAGATCTCATAAAAAGTATATCTTTTTTTTTCTTTATTTCCGGGATGAGGAATAGACTTTTTGAGTTCCTTTTTCTTTCCAATGATTTGAAAGGCTTGTACAATTTTCTCAAGGCACAATTTTGAATAGGAGGAGAAAAATAACAGAAATATTATTTTATTGAATCAAAGAGAAAAGGCTTAAAGATTATAACAGAATGATAAGAGGTATACTTTCTCTGCCCTATATTGGGGAGTGTATTGTTTCAAGTAGAAAAAAAGTAAACCTATTTCCTGGAACGGATGATTTAAGAAATAAAATAAGGTATACGGTGAAATGCGAGAGAATTACAATACTTTTCACTCTATAAAAGTTGAGAGTGTGTCTAAGAGGTAGATAAAAATCTGTAACTTAATTCCATCAACACAACTCAAGATTATTATGGGAAATTGCAAGATATAAAGAACTGTTCTCTCTACAAGTTATTCAAACCCATCCGAAGATAATTATGAGTTGATCGATTAAAGACTATTAAATTCATCGTTAGGATTGCGTGCCAAATGTTAGTTTATACGGATTCTTATACAAAGTGTAGCATTGTATATATTCTCAGAGGAATAAACATTGTGAAGACATGAAAATGTATAATGGAAATTTGAGTTGGTAATGAAAAAAGAAAGGTTAATGTTGAAAATCTTCTAGATGAAGATGTTAATTCGTTTTACTCTCAAGAATATTATGAATTAGAAAAATCATTAAAATTAATATTTTATGATAGTCTATAGAATACAGAAGTGGTAAGGAACAAAAGATGAAAAACTTTTTTTATATGAGATTAATAAAGGTTATCAAATGTCTCAATTCAAAGGTGCCCTTTTAAAAACTCGATTGTATATATTTGTAATTAAAATATTATTTTTCAAAAAAGTACTTGAACTTTTCCCTCAATGTAATTTTTATATAAAAATACACGAATTTTGAAACCAAGGTTTTAGAAGCTTGCATTATTCTTATCAAGAAATTAGCGTTGAATTACTATAATATTTTAGGAATCTTAAGGTCCCTGAGAAAAATAAATTCAATTTGTTTTCTTATGTTAAAGTGCTCACTTTCCATATAAAATCAGTCAAATCAATATAGAATTAAAAGTCATGTAATCAAAATGATATTTTAATAAAAATTAAATAGACTCACTTGATTGTATCGAAAAACGCCAGTGCAGTATAATATACTGAGTACATTTAAAATCAAAATAAAAACGTGAATCTAGTATAACAAAATACACAGTTCAACTTGACATAGACATTTTGTTTCATCAGGTATACAATTTAAAAAGATAAAACATGTTAATCTGTCAGGACTCTACTGATTCAATATTCCTCATAAATCCAGAAAAGATTGTTCAATTCAATCATGAGTAATTAACTTTAAATAATTCTCTTTAGTAAACTCATATCAGAAAAGTTGCTAAGCTTCAACAGCATGTAATCTAAACTTTAATTAAATAATGCTAGTGTTGAAATTGATTCAGTGGCTCTTTCAGATAGTTATGTCGGAATTGCGTTCTCCAACAAAGAAGTTCATCTTATAGATATTAAAAACTCTCTCCAAACAATATTTATCAAGTGAGTTCATGGTTTAAAAAATATTTAAAAGCCTTTTTAATACCTCTGTAACAAAATAAATTGTAATCTTTTCTTCCTAGATCATCGCATAGACGAGTATCATGCATGACAGTTCACAATCAAAGCATCATTATCGGAGAAAGGACAGGAAATATTCTTATAATTGACAAAGATTATCAACTTTTGGATGAAGATTTCTCAAAATCCGGTCACTTTTCACTGCTAACGTCGATAGTAATTCGAATTTCTCTCATCCATTCAGTCAATGAATACAACGCATAATCTTTTAGCAACTTCAGATCGCGACAACCGCATTCAGGTCACAAAGTATCCCGAAACTCATGACATAACATCTTATTGCTTAAAGCATACAAGGTAACTTGGATATCTTATGTCTCAAGTTTTGTTGCAGACATTCTCTTCGTAAATCACAACCAAATGCTGTCGATTGGTGGAGATGATGTCATTATTCTATGGGATGTTGAAACGGAGACACCTCTTGATGTCAAGTCTGCTCTAGTGGCTCCAGAAGTTTCCGATAAGGATATATTCTACAAAATTACTCTTCTCCAGAAACATTCAATTGTCGTATTTTCTACTTCGTAAGTATTGATCTATTCAAATATAGTTGGAGATTTTGAGCGAAAAAAAAATATATTTTTTAAAATTGTAGAATGCATTTAATTACCGGTACTTTTTTCCTACTATCTGAAAGCTTTTCAATCCCTTTTTTCTAAAACTGTTCGTTATTTGAGCCAAAAATATGACCTCCTAGTTTTTTTAATTTTTTTATTCAACAAGATTATTCATATCTTGGAATAGATAAAATCTGATGGGACTGGATACGGAGAATACGGATAAGGGTTCCCTAATTCGAGTCAGAAATTCATCTCCGAGTTTGTAATTAAAAAATGGGAGTCTGGAATTGTCTCGAATTCCCTTCCGATCGTAAATATCTGGCCTTAATTCTCGCATTTTTGACCGACTTTTTCAAGCTAGCTACAGTAGAAAACAGAGTTTATTGTTTCTCCACTTTTCTTCAGTTTGTAGGGGATTATCCCTTTCAAATCGTACCACGCACAAAGGATGATCTTCTTGAAATCTTGGAGATTTTTTTTCAATATTATTTTCGTAAAGTATCCGGTCAGTTATGCTTCTATCAGTCAGATTATGAGGGATCCAATAATCGAGTTTATTGACATAATATGTCAATGACATATCCAAGGGCTATAATGTGACTTTGAATTGCGCTAAATAAACATTCAAGATCAGTTGACAATTCGAGTTGGCAATTTTTTCATCAATATCCATCTGAGGTCTTCTGTTTTTATTCGCATCTCAAATCTAGAAAACCAATGCTTTGTGGCACGGCCACTCTCAGCATCGTCACCAAATAGGGGTAGAAATGTAAAAGATCAGAAAAATGACTAAATGATCGATATTAAGAGAACGGTGATAGCTATCAAAATGAAATATGGCCTATCGATCAATTACATGTGTTGTCTGTAATCTGTGAAAAAAATCAGATCTTCATGTCTTTTAGTTTACGAGGAGAAGCGAATAAACTGAAAATTTTTTACTTTTTATATATATAGATGACGTCATACTGTCTCGTCATACATCAATTTAGGGACTTATTTCCTTTCACATACAACCAATGAAAAACCTCGATTGTGTGAATGAATTTTTACTAAAAATATAGATTTTTTATATTAAGAAGGAAAAAATTCGAGTCTATTCTATCATTATGGAAGATATACACTGGTATATTGTATTATTATGGAAAATATATATTTTTCTTATATTATTTTGGTAAATACCCCTTGTTTAATTTACAATGAGAAAAATTGTTTCGTAAGAGTATTCCTCATTTCGTGAGTTTAAAAAAATTCCATGCTAAATTATCCAACGAAAGGAGGGGTATAAAAAACAATAATAAAAATTTTAAATATGATTCTTGCTAATATCACTAGAATGCTTAATGAACCTTGGCCTTTTTAGCAACAAGGTGTTGCGTTGGACGAGAATTGAAAAAGACGGCATATTATCAATAGTTGGAAACATTCCTCTGGTTGAAGCTGAATTCTCCGACTGGATCATTCAAGAATATAATGCCGGCTGTAATATTCTATGTCGATATAGGAAAGAAGAGCAAGACTTTGTGAGAGTATATCAAGTAACCTTTCAAGATTCAGCATCATCAGCTGTTTGCGTGAGTCTATTTGGGTCATTTATTTTCTCCTGCTGTACACTCGAATTATACATTAAATTGTGTAGGTAAATTTGTGGGGAAGTTCTTGAAGAGCTCATCTGATAATGTGTCCACCAACGACCAAGAAAATCGATGTCTTCTTCTTCCACAGATTCATCAAGTTGATTATAATCCTGGTTATGTTGAAAAGGTTCATCATTTTTATCAATCTCTTCATCAGAGTTGTTAGCATTAGTAATCAAGTTTATATACATTGTATATAATACATACAGTATGGGGGAAATACCAATTCGTTACTAATAACGGAATAGAAGATATATATAATTAACTGATTCATAGTTACTAGGAAAAATGTAATTAGCTTCTAATTAATAAAACTTGGATAATCTCTATCCGGATCCATAAGAAAAATTAACACATGATAATTGAGGCAATTGTCTAGAGACTATCGAAAGAATTAACTCTAAAATGAATTTTGTTTTGAAAATATGACGAATTCAGAGGTGATATATGACCTCTGACGTTGAAAGGGTTAAATATGTATATTTGACACACAATCCCTTTGTGATGGGTAGAGAAATAATGAAAAAAATTATTTTGTGAACACTTGTAGGGCAGAGAGGTAAATGAAAAGGCTGGATGCTCAATTTTTGTTAGCGAATTGACCCTGGGAAATCTCTCTGCCCCTTTCTCTTTTGGATTCTTCAGGGAGGAATCGAACTCACAACAAGTAGATTGCCAATGCACTAGCCACTGATCCAGAATTGCATTTTGTCGAGCTAGACTAGATTATGTGCCTGATTAGTGGGGATTTTAGCAAGTAACTAGTTCTACTTCTGCTGAATGGATAGATTCCTCAATCAACTCCAGTTCTTCAACACGAATGAAGTTTAGTTCAGTGAATATTATGCGCGTGCAATGAAATATCTGTCTCGCCAAATTCAAAATCTTGCAAAGGAGGATTTATCGTTGGGGAACACGAAATTGACATGATAAAGACTGTAATTGTACATTACCTGATAAAGTTTATTGTTCTAATTCTATTATACATGTAAACAATTTCTCATCCTCTCTCCCCATTGTATCCCCTCATAGAGTTAGAATCGGATATCAAATCTCAATTTCTAAGAAGAAATAATATGCAAATTCATGAAATTTGATACTATTTCTTGATATTAAACTTGATTTTTAGTGATTACCAACCAAATTAGTAAATTTTAATTCCATACTTTTAGGTTGATAAAGACCTAGGCTTCCTGAAGCCTCATCTCTCAAAGCTGCCCAACATTCATGCAAGAGTTGAGCTAATGCGGCCTTGCCTGGTTAAGGAGGAGCATAAAAATAAGCTTGGCGAAGAGCTCTACTTTAAGAACAAATCTTCACGTCACGATAATATCGCTGATCGCCGTAAACGCCATGCCCAGAAGCGAGATAAAACCAAGAGAAAGCTCAAGTCTAGTAGTATGAACGATGAGAAAGAAACGATAAATGTGTAAACTTATTTTTTGAATATGTATTTTATACTAAAAAATCTATAACATGCTAGCTTTTCGTCACACTTTGTTGTAAATTATTTTTGATATGGAATCTATTGATTCTCAATAATAAATTCTGAAGCCTAGTCTGTGGAGATACACTAATGCTCGGCAGGGCACGCATTTCTGAGTACTTTCAAGCAAGCTGGACACGAATGATAAAAGTTTATGGAAGTAAGACATAAGTTTTCCTTCATCGTCAAGTTTTAATAGGAGATCAGATATTTACTTAATGTTTAAGAATATAATTAAATTAAGGGTTATTATCAAAATCAAGCGGAGGGTCAGACATTATTATTACAACCTAGAGGACAGTCCAGTTGAAATTATTATGAATAAGTGGAGTTTTAATTTTCATATTAATAACAAGTGTAGATGTTATTTATTTATCCTAAACTATAGGACATACCAAAATATATTATCATAACTAAGTGAAAAACTCTAAGTAATTCACATTGAAAAAGGCTAAAATATTCATGACATAAGATTTCGGTATTTTTTCTATAAAAAGAGGAATGTTTATATATTTGTTAACGAATATTCTCTCGGCAATAGACCTAATTCTCTGTGTCTTTGGTCTTCCTCTTTTCTTCACGCTATCTCTTGAATTTCATTTTGTTGTTTCGATGTTTTCTATATCACAGAAATGTTTGTTGTAGAATCTTTTTCAAACTTTTTTCGAATGTAGTCTTCTACATGACCCGTGCAATCATATGTGAACAGGGGAAACCTTTGTTCTTTGGAAAAACGCAAGAACAATAGTTGGAAGATAAATAAAGAAATTTAAATCTACAATTTGGTCTGTCTTTTCTCACTGTAGATATCCTTCCCATTGAAGTACCAGACATTTTTCGTCTTCAATTAGTTTTTCAATAAGTTTTTCGAAGTAATCAGGAAAGTTGTTCATTGACAAATTAGAATGAAAAAACTTTATACAATTAATTAAACATTCCTCTTTTTATAGAAAAAATACCGAAATCTTATGTCATGAATATTTTAGCCTTTTTCAATGTGAATTACTTAGAGTTTTTCACTTAGTTATGATAACATGTATTGGCATGTCCTATAGTTTAAATAAAAAACATCTACACTTGTTATTAATATGAAAATTAAAACTCCACTTATTCATAATAATTTCAACTGGACTGTCCTCTAGGTTGTAATAATAATGTCTGACCCTCCACTTGATTTTGATAATAACCCTATTTCATATGGTGTGGGTTCGACTCCGGTCTCCTCCCTCCTTGAAACAAATTTTCTTTGTAAATAGTTTCCAATCTTTCTCCCCCATCATAAGCCCTCATGTGAACCCGAAGAGAGTTAGACTCGGCTATGAAACTCAATTCCAAAGTTTAAAAAAAACACAGAAAGTTGAGACGAATAGTCAAATAAAAACAGGCGTACACCCAGCGTATCAACTCCGATGATCCATACATCAATGTATAATATCAATGATCACC
>JJOG01000390.1:0-27471 GCA_000715275.1 Gyrodactylus salaris
TTTCAAGTAGCACCATTCGATATATTATATTTAAATACGCAGAGAAAGTGATATGTTTTTGCTTCAACAATATTGATTTCTCTGATTGGTTGTGTAATGTAATATATAAAGTTTATCGTGCATTTTATTGCTTCAATATATTTAAGTAACTTACATATTTTTTAAATCAATATCTAAAGAGACCAAAGGCAGAGTCTTCAGTGAGAGAAAGCTTCGATAAAAAACACAAAAGACTTCCACTGGATTTACAAGGCCCACATAGTTGCTCCTCCCCTGGTCTCGAGCGGGAACCGGGCGAAGAGAACCAGATAACATACCCCATTCTAGCGGAAGATGATGCAAGGCAGACAGATAACTACAAATTCCCCTTCAACGCCACCCTCAAGTCTCCAAAGAATATCTTTGACGAGGACACCTGCGATGATGAAAAAGAGAACACAAATCAGATAATCGATTTTCCCAAGGGAGAAGCAATAGAGATAGTGTGCAATCAGCCGAGCAGGGACTTGTACCTGAAGAAGATGCAAGAGATGGAACTTAGGAAAAAGATGGCCAGAGAAAAGATGCAGAACATGTTGGAAAAGAGGAAGAACAATGAAGGAGACGAACGCCTCAAGCAGGAGAAGGAGCGCGAGGTAAAAAAGCAGAAAGAAATGGAGAAGAGAAAGGCCATTTTTGACGCCTACAAGAGTCGAAAGGATGCAGAGAAAGATATGAGTGAGAATTCTTCCTCTACAAAGAGTGCGGGAGATGTTAACATTCGTAGAATGAACTCAACAGCTTCGACTAAATCAGAACCGAAGAAGAGACCAGCCCTGCCAGTTCCAAATGCTTCTCTCAAGGAGCCAACTCAATCGCATTTAAATGTGAAACAACCTTCTCCAATGTTGAGTCCAACTAGAGGCGTTAGAAGTAGTGTCGATCAGGGACTCAAGAACCGCCCGGTGATTAGGAATCCTTCGAATAGAGATGACAGTGTTCCGGGATGGGCGTCAAAACATGCCTCAGAAGTGGACTTGACAGCATTCGACGGTGCTACCAAGCTCCATTCATTGAAGAGAAATAGTAAGTTGACTACTTGAAAGTATGTTGACGAAAATAATAATTTCTTTCCCTAGATCAAATGTCGACAAATAGTCTAGCGAGGTCTCACGCGGGAAGTCTTTCAATAATTAATAGTCCCTCGAATAATTTGTCTGCAAGTCAAAATCTCAAGTTGTTCGCGAAGCCCAAGGTTAAATCAAATCGAAACATTATTGCAAATGCAATCAAATTTGTCTGCCTAGCAGGTAATGTCAATAGAGAAAATCAAGAGTCAACTATTAAGGTATGTGGGAGAAAAGTAGAAAAGACTCACCATTGATTAACATGTATACTCAATCCACAACTAGAAAATGACTGAGGCAGATGGTCAGCACTTTATCATACTCTTCCGGGACGCTAGATGCCAGTATAGGGGACTCTACTCCTTTGATCCAAACACTGAGGAATGTGTGCACGTTTCAGGCGTGGGTCCAGCCAGGATAACACATGAAATGGTGGAATCCTTCTTCAAGTAAGCTCCTTTCATTACAAGCACATATGATGTTGTGTGTATGACTCACGACGTGCAGGCTTCTTATTGGTCGACGTTTCTGATTGGTAATTCATTTTCTTTTCATTCACAACAGATACAACTCAGGCGGGAAGGAGTTCACCACTATAAAAACCACCAACCACATAAGCACAGTTGTTGATGCAATTGTGTTACAGAACAGCTATTGGATTTCACGGCCTCCAACAAACCCCACGCCAACGCCATCAACAACAAGGAGTTGAACGTACTTTTGGAGAGAGAGAGAGTGATAGATTTTTCTATTTGCATTTTTGGGTTTTATATATCACTTAGATATTTTTTTTCAAACTTTTTATAACCTGAACATCGTGTGACAGTTTGTGTAGATCATTCCGAAGGAAAGACACCACTTCATTTCCTCTTGCTTTTACCTCGCAAGCCTAATCTCATCACATTGCAAATTAAAACAAAATCGAAATTTTTTTCGACAACTTTTAGAAAGAATTATGAAACGAACAAGCACAAGAGATACACAAAAACAGTAACTTATCAATTTGGAGGATATCATGACAGAGATACATAAAAAATACAATAATTTATCAAATACTCATTACTCAAGAATTTTAATGAATAAAAATGATCTTTTTTCAAACCCCTTCCTCATCTCTAGGCTATCTTGGAGTGGCATAAAGAAAATGTGTGTATTACAATATGATTGTATGTACTTGGAAAAAAATCATGAATAACAAATTCTTTATAGATATAGATAACTATATGTGACTATTTACACACTTTTTCAAAGTAAGAACAAACGCGGTATAAAAAAATTGAATGATCCAGGCTGGGTCTCGTGGTTTTAAAATAAATATTTTTTATACATCATTCTAAAAATGGTCATTTTTGTTGTGAAGGGTCGGGAGGGGGCGTATAGAAATTACTTGGTAATTTATTTCATACAATGTTGTTTTTTCATATTTTTTTCACCGAGAAAATTAATAATAATACTGTACACAAATGACTTCTGAGCTTGGAGACAACATACCATAAGTGGGAATCAAAATAGAGAGAGAGCTTCAATTGTCAGATCGTGAGAGATCAAGGCCAGAATTATTGGAGTTTATCATAGATTTACAAGAGTTCTTCTTATCACTTGGCTTTGGAGATGCAGAGGAGTTGGCCTGAGCTGCAGCGCTAATCATTTGGAGCATGTTCGCAAAGTCATCAACCTGTTGGGCTTGTGATTTCGGGTTGGATGTAGGAGTGGAGGACTTGTTCTGCTCACCAGAGGCGGCCATGAGCTGCTGCTGGAGGCAGAGGGCAGCAAGGAGTTGATTCTGCTGTTCGATATCTTTGTCGTTTTTGTTACCTTTCTGGGACTTGGATTGTTCTGATGACTGCTGTTGCTGCTGTTGTTGTTGCTGGCAGTACATCATCTGGAGGGCTGCCATTAGGCCCGCTTCATCAGAGGTCATTGTTGAGGAAGAGTTGGAGGGTGTAGTGTTCATAGTCTTACTAGAGCCATGCGTTGACGACGTTGGGAATGTGGCTACGGAGTTTGTTGTGCTAACTAAATGGATCAGGGTTTTAATAAATACTCATTTTTGTTAACAAGCTTCACGATTATTCTATGGAATTAAATCTTTAGAATGGATGTCTATTTTTCAAGGCTCACCATTAGAAGAAGAGCTTCGATTGTTTTGAGAGTAGGATTTGCTCGCTTTCGGGGTAGTGGTGGCATTGGTTGATTGAGCAAACATTTGCTGGAGGGCTAGAATCTTTTGATTAGTCTCAAAGTCAGAAGAGACTGGCAAAGATTGACTATTGACCTTCTCTTGTTTCTTTGAATAACCGGTTTTGTCTGAAGAGAGAGAATAATTAATCTCAAATCTCGTTAACTTGGAATATCAATCTTTTTAAACTTGAAAACAGTTTTCAATAGACAGAAGAAAAACTCACGAGTCTTGTGCAGCTTAGACGAACTAGAATTCTGCGGTTGTTGCTGTTGTTGGGAGCCGTTAAAGCCGAGGCCTGACATTTGACTGAGAGCGGCAAGCATTTGCTGTTGTTGTTGAGCTGAAGAGGAAGACGAGGACGCAGCACCACTGCCTTCTGGCTGGCCCTGCATTTGTGCCATTTGCAGAGATAACATCAACATCATCGCCTGTTGCTGTTCGAGCTGCTGTTGTTGCTGTTGTTGTTGTTGGGTGGTATTGGAGGTGGACGAGGTTTGACTAGAAGATCCTGCCTGTGAGTAGAGGGCACTCTCCATCATAACGGAATAGAGGGCGTATAGCATTTGTTGCTGTTGTTGCTGCTGTTGTTGTTGTTGAAGGAGATTTTGTTGATGCTTCATCTCCTTCTTTGACTGCCCACCACCAAGGTTTGTGGATGCCTTTGAGCTGGGTTGCTTCTGGGCTGCCCCGGTCATTAGACTGTTCATGTAATGCTTATACGCCATTGTCTCCATGGAGCTGGAGTCTTGACCTCTCATCTTTACGACCTTGTTGAATATTTCATTATCGATATTCTCCACAGAGTAGGGTATGTGGTTGGGGTGTTGGAGGAGCCAGCTTTCGAGGTCTTTTCTTTTAGGGGCCTTATCACCGTGGATCAGGGAGCCGGAGATGAGATCAATCAAGGGAACTGTGACATTCCATTTAACGTCCTTTTTGGAAGAACTTGATATCTTCTCATCGGTGGAGGTCACTGATTCTAGTTGCTTCATGAGGTCAATATCGAATTTAGGAGATTCCTCAGTCTTTAGGTCCGCCTCATTCGTCAGCGTGGAAATGTGTTGGGGAGCGTCGCGTTTACGTTTCCTCTTCGATGATCCTATTGAATCCACTGAAGAGTTGGCCACTTCAGACATGGAAGTATTCACAATCTCCGAGTCTGATTTGCACAGGGAAGCAGCGGAGAAGAGACTTGAAGTGGTATTCTTACTACTGCCGTTATTAACGCTATTCATTGTGGGACCTGCAGAAGTGGGAGTTGAAGAGTTACTATGCGAGGCTTGTGGATTGTGCATTTTCAGCTGTTGGCTGCTCGGCTGACTGCAGTATTGGAGCAGCTGTTGCTGTAGTTGTTGTTGTGACGTAATCTGCTGTATTTGGGCCTGCGTTATTGAGGAGGACTGCATAAGAGCCTCTTGCATAGCTCTGATAGACAGAAATTGCGTCAATAGTTGCTCCATAGTCTGATTGGTAATATTGTTATTCCCAGCTGACTGGGCAAGAGCGGAAGCTTGCAGCAATGCCAAAAGTTGATCTTGTTGCAATTGAAGTAGGGCCAATTGTTCAACTTCTGTCAGGGAGTTGGGATCAAGGCTCTTGCCCATCTTCTGATGTGAACTGCTGCCTCTGTTATACAGACAATCCATGTTGCCCTTACTAGACATGTTGTTGCTAGAGAGATGGGAGAATGTGTCCATGGTATTATCGAGGGCGTATTGCGACTTTTTGAATGTGACCCACTCTCCAGTCTCAACGAGATGACAAATCGATTCCAGTCTACACTGGACGGTTCTATCCTTTGGCCAGCTTATGCCGAGGTTCGTAGCAAACTTGACTGACCATTCGGCTTGATCTGATATCTGCTCATCGGGACAGAGTTCATCTTCGTCTGTATCATCTCCAGAGGTGGGAGATGACACAGGTTTAGTGTCAGTCACTTCCTCAGTAACAACTTCTGCCTTGATATCTTGAGATTCTGCACTCTTGGCCACCACCTCAGTCTCTTCAACAGCTTTTTCCAATTCTTCAGATGCTTTCTCTCTCTTGTCCTCGGGAGATTCATCTTCTTCTTGCTTCCCTTGGTCTACTTCCGTTTTCTCCTTGGTCTCTTCACTGTCTTTTGTTAAATCCGTAGGTTGGTCGTTTTCTTCAATCTTTTCAGATTTTTCAACCACAATTTCCTCCTCTTTCTTCACCTCTGGAATTTCAATTCCCTCCATTTTCATAAATATACGTTTGGCTTTCTTGGAGGCCTCCATGGCGAGGTTGATAATATTTGTTTGCGAGGAGTTTGTGCTCGAGTATTGACTACGCATGAGATTAATTTCCAAATCGGATAACGGTGCTCCACCCTTTTCGCTAATGATCTTGTCTAGAGATTTTGCCTTCTTTCTTAGCTTTTGATGGATCAGAGTGGCTATACGACTGAAACTGAACTCAGGATCCGGCAATAGGTTATAATCTGTCCTCGAGAGACCGTGCTTGGCAATACCGAGGAGGAGTTCTTCATCATGTCGACCGGGAATCCACCATTCAGGAAGTTCACTGCCGTCCTGCGTCATTTTGAGGCGTTCTTTCAATTGCGGATGTGTAAGGACGTCGCAGCGAATTCTATTAAGGAGATCTATTCTGAGCAAGGTCCTATTAGCCCTCTCTTCGGTGATGGTATCGACACGAATTTCATCACCAGAGAGACTAGTCCCACAGGAGGTGTGAGTAGTATTACCTCCTTGATGGTCCATAGAGGCGCATGTTGGACGCTTGCAGACTCTCTGACACATTTTGTAAAAGGCATGATAGTAATCGGTTATTGATTGATCTGTCTTACGACCCAGGTTGGCCATTTGCCGGAAGGAAGACCAATTGTAGATTGCACTCGAATTAGGAGGTGGAAGGGAGGGGTTTTGTGTTTCACTCGTCTTCACCTCCCCGTTGATATTAACGTCGTGTCTTATTGAACGAATCATCTCGACACCGTAGCTGCTGACAACACGATAAAAGTCAGTCTCTTCGCGTCTAGACCATTTGACGTCCTTGTTGTCAGCGGGAACTGATACGATGTAGTTCTTACGACCATCGAAGCATTCCTTAGACTTGATATGTTTCTTCATAAAGAAGGAAATAAGCAGCTTCATTCTGTTATTCAACTCTATCAGAGTGGGGAATACTTTTAAGGGTTCTGAGATGGAAGTATCTGGGCCGAGGCTGGCAGTTTCCGAGTCGATTTCACTTTTGTTCAAGTTCTTCTTCTTCTTCGTTACTTTGAGTTTCGACCAAGCAGCCATTTGCGGTTTCTTTTTCCTATACTTCTTCTTGGCAAATCCTTCATTATTCTCAGAACCGTTATCGTTTTCATTCTGATCATCACCTTCGCCATCACTGTTATCCATAATTTCATTTTTCTCGGCGTTTCTAGAAAAAAATCAATAAGAAGTTGAGGTTTGAACTAAATTTTCTCATTTTAAATACAGTTTTTAGAAAAAAGTAATCTCATCATTTCAACTCACTTGTTGTCATTTTCCAGATCGTAATCAAGATCGATATTTTGATTTGTTTCAACCATTGATTGATTAAACTCTGTGATCCTAACATGGAAACAGAGAGCTTTATCCTTTTGTATGGAGGTGTACTTGTCCCAGCCGTGCTTGAAGAAGCCCAACAAGAGACACTTGTCGGCACACTTTGTCCACCAGGAGACTGGAGGCTCTGAAAAGAGTTCCTCGCATGAAGGAATCTTCTCTTCCAGCTCACTGAAAGCCACGTGGTCAATTTCGCCGTTGAGGAATTGGTTGGCCATTTCAACGCCGATAATTTCACTCTGAAGGAAGAATATCGATTGGAGCCGGGTAAGCAGCTTCCCGCCAGTCCTCTGTAAATGCTTCAGGAAGCCTTCACACTGGAGAATCGTCTCAGCATCATCTACGCTGAGAATGGTGTATGAGTCTTTGTCGTCTTTATAGGTTTCCGAGATTATTTCATTGATAGTTGCATGAAGTTGGGTCATATTCTTCCTATCCTCGTTGGGGTCTGTGTGAATTTTGATGACCTCGCCCAGGAATAGTCGGTACTTGAGTTCAGCATTTAGAGGGTTGAATGCCATTGAGAATGCCACAATGGCCTTTGAAAGTCTGATTAAGTAGGCAGCTGAAAAGAGGTGAAAATTAATAAATATTTAATCTAGAAGAGCAAAACTAATTCATTTCAGAACGATTTATCTGATTAAATTGTCAGAGAGATATGATAGGACTTTTCAATCAAAATAAATCTCTCTTATTGATAAATTTTCAAAAGGATTTAATTTCTACAAATGTAATCAGATATGAGTGTAAGTTATTTTCTCTAGTTCAAGTCAATGGAAAGTCTTAGACTTACTGCTAATGAGTTTCTTGAGGTTAATCTGCGACTGAATCTCCCTCCAACGACCCCATCCATAAACGAGAAGGGACTTTTCAATCTTGAAGAGATCCGTCTTATCCAGCGGCTGCTCTTCACGAATGCGGTTCATCTTGGCCTTCTTCCGCCTCGTCATGTCTTCATCATCATCGCCAAAGGAGGACTTTGATTCATTTTCGGAGAGGTCAAAGTCCTTATTCGAGTTGGATCCATCCCTGAGGTTGGGATCTTCAACCTGCGCGGAGTAGCGTGAGGTTTGTCGGCGGACTCTCGGCTCGTAGATCAAATTCTCCAGGCCAACTGGCATCTCCATAATGCCAGCCTTCTTAGCCCACTTTTGCCAGAATTGTGGATCATCGAGTTCAATGTCATCCCGGTTGTTAGACACGGAGAAAGTTGCCTTGGAGAAGGAGTTACTCTTCTCAGTTTGCTCCAAGGTTACAACGTGAGACCTCGACTGGAGGATCTTGTCAATGTCCTCTTCGCAAAACTCTTCGCCAGCCTTGTCTTCGTCCATCAGAGCTCCATAGGCGCCCTTCTTCAACAACGCCTCGACCTCCTGCTTAGATAACTGGCCAGGTCGTGATGAATGCTTCGAGGGCTGTGAGTCACCGCCACCCATATTCTCTAGAACGACCTTGTTCAACCCCAACTTGAGGCTAGCACGATCAAACATTTCCCTCTCATAGGTATTCCTCGTGATGAGGCGATAGACCTTCACTGACTTCTCCTGGCCAATTCTATGACAACGCGCTTGTGCCTGTAGGTCATTTTGAGGGTTCCAGTCAGAGTCGTAGATGATGACAACGTCTGCAGCTGTGAGATTTATGCCGAGACCACCGGCCTTTGTGCACAAGAGGAATACAAACTTTTCCTTGTCTAAAATTAAAATATGGCATTTTTAAAACACAGCTAAGAATATTTAAAAAAGGAAAAATGACCTAATCTCATTGGTTATTTAGGCGTTCAAGATTAAAAAGATAACTCACTCGTTGAGAATCTATCAATAGCCTCTTGTCTCATGAGGCCATTACAACGACCGTCAATGCGTTCAAATTGATAACCCTGATGGATGATGTAGTCTTCGAGAATGTCAAGAATCCTGACCATTTGTGAGAAGATGAGGACTTTATGACCGCCAGCCTTTAGCTTGGGTAGTAGCTTGTTAATGAGGACGAGTTTACCAGAGGCATAAACCAGACTGTGGAAGAGCTTCAACTCCTCTGTTGGTAATTTGATCATTTTCTCATCTGTCTCTCGCATCTCCTGAGTGATGGCATCTTCAGCGCCGCGAATGAGGAAGGGATGATTGCAACACTTTCTCAGTTCCATCATAACATTCAAGAGACTCGGCATTGAGGAGCTAGAGCAGCCCTTGGAGAGGAAAGTGAAATTACGCTCCATTATGGCGCGATAATACTTTTTCTGCATGCCGGTTAATTCGACTTCAATGATAGTCTCCTCCTTTGGCGCTAGACTCTTCTCCACGTCTTCTTTCAGTCGACGGAGCATCATCGGTTTGAGGACCTGCTTGAGGTTGTCTACTTGCTCCTCGGTCTTGAGCTCCCCGAATTCCGCTAGAAATTGGATGACGTTGGAGAATTTCTCGGGCTCTAAAAAGTTCAGAAGCCCAAACAATTCCTCGACATTGTTCTGCAGTGGGGTGCCAGTGAGGAGGACTCTATGGTCTAGGGATAGATAGCGTAGGCCTTCTCCTAGTTTGCACTTTTTATTCTTCAATCTATGCGCTTCATCAATGATGCAAGTGGCCCATTTAATGGACCCAAAGAACTCCAAATCGGACATGAGCACTTCAAATGTCGTTATTAGAGCGTTGAACTTGTAAATGTCATTCCGAAAGCCGGCCTTCTTTCCCTTCCGATAGAACATGTCGTATTCTTGGATCATTGACCGAGAGACACTAGATCCGTGATAGACGATGACATTAAAGTCTGACCAGTTCTCAAATTCCCTCGACCAATTGCCAACAGTGGATAAGGGGACGATGATGAGATAGGGACCGTTGACGTTACCCTTGCAGACCTCGAGGAGGAAGCAAATCGATTGGACAGTCTTGCCCAGGCCCATTTCATCAGCGAGAATGCAATTCCTGCGATTATGCCAACAGAAGGAGAGCCAGTTCACACCTTCGATTTGATATTCCCTCAGCTTATTACCATTCTTGTAGGATTGATTCACAGGTTTAATTGGCGTCCAAGACAAGGGATCAGGCCGGATGACGTTCTTATGTGAGTCTCTCGCAGCTGGCTTAATCTCAGGGCAGGGATTTCGAAATTTGTAGAAGAGCTTCACCTTCCTCGGGTCAACATCTTGTGCCAGTTCCCAGGTTGCCTCTTCATAGGGGAGACTCCGCCATTTGACGAGATAGTAGGTTGAAATGTTCAATTCAGACTCTTCATTACTCTCCTCCTTCGAGGTTATATCGTCAACGCTGGACGCAGCGGTTGTGGTATCCTCACAGTCATTATCTTCATTTGTTGATTCCTTCTCGATTTTTTTCGACTTCTTCTTCATTTTAGCCTTGACGGCCGCCTCAGCTTGCTCTTCTGTTATTAGGGTGTTGTCACGAAACATTCTTACATCGAGGACGCGTTCAGCTTCAATGTAGTCAATGTTAAAGAGTACATCGTCTTCCTGGAAGAGAGAAAATTTAATTAATCTACTTGTTAGTAGAAACAATAAAAAGTTATAAATGATTAGAGAAACATGTTCACATACACCATTTATCAATCAATAAATTAAATATCTCGAGTAAAATGGGAGAATACAAAACGAAGGAGACGAATTATAGAAGTATTTTTTCCCCTTTTCCATTTCTTTGTTTTCAATCATTTTCTTTTCTCAAGAAAAAAAAGGGAGAGATGGAGAAAAAATGGTTAGTACTGAGAATATCAAATTATTTAAATATAAATGATATAGTAAGTCATCCCCACTTTTATTCATCATCAATACAAATTATTTATACACATATATATATATGTACAATTTAATGTGTGTATACAATACTTGTGTACTGTATTTCATAGTAATTTTTATTCATTGAAAAAAAAAGAAAATGAATTACACACGCACGATAAACTTGGAGAAATTTATCTAGTTTTTTAGTTTTATCAAAAAATATATATAAATAAAAGCAATATTTATGATAAATGATGATGAGGTATAAAAGCTTGTGGGGTGGATAGTTGGAGAGACATTTTAAGAACAACAAGGAGGAGAAGAAGCAAAGAGAGATTAAAGTTTGAAAATGCATAGGAAACAAAATAATCTCTAGTTTTGTGAAGAGACTCACGTCTACATTTTCTTCTGTACCATACTTTGCGTAGTAGCGTTTCACTTTTTGAGGAAACTTTGGATCAGAAATCTCTTCATTCGTCCTCCACTCGCAATGCAAGTATGATCTATGAAAGAGAGTGGATTAATCAAAGTTTTTGATTATCACTTTGTAATGACTACTTACAGGCCTTTGAATTTGAGGTAGAATTCTTCCATCACCTCCTCAGACTCTTCAATCTTGACCGTTGTTGTGGTATTATCCTCGGAGGGCTCCTCTGTGGACCTTTTAGTTTGCTCCTTTGTCTCGATCCTCTTCTCAATGATCCTTTTGCCCATTCTGCGGCCGAGAATCTTTTCGATAATCTTGAACTCATCATCTAGATCGTCGTCGTTTTGATGAATTGTCGCCATTTCCTGGTTCTTGTCATCTTCATCTTCAAACTCATTGGCGACACTTTCGTCATATTCGGCAAGCCCAAAGTCCACAGAATCAATGTTGTACTTGACCTCTTTGTTCTTACGATTAGACCGGCGGTCCTCGTCATCTAAGGATTTTTTCGTGAGTCTATGATTCACATCAGGGTCGTTTTCATCAATGTTATCCGAATCGGAGTCAACAGACTTCTTTTTCTTCCTCTTCTTGATGAGAGTTGGCACTGGACGCTTCTTTAAGGACTTTTTCACTTCCAACTTTCTAAAAGTGGTCGTTGTCGTTGTTTTCAAAGGAGATTCTTTATCATTCATAGGTTCCTCTTCTTCAGGCTCGATAATTGACTTGACGTCTTCATTATTTTGATCCTCTTCCTTATCCAATTGGGGGAGATCATTCTTGACATGAGAGTTATTATAATCCTCGACATCAGTGGTGGGGTTTAGATTTGGTGGCTTCAAATCTTCACTAACTTGATCCTGAATCACTTTAGGGGTCTTTGACTTTCTGCCCCGTTTACCGGGCGTTTGATTGTTTGAGTCATTGCCAGAGATCTTTCTCTTCTTCCCCTTCTTACCGACCTTTTCTTCAGTCTTTTCAGCAACTTCGCTTCCATCAAATGAGTATTCATCATGCATTCCTACATCGCTAATCAATGGCTTGTGCTCATTTGTTGTGGAATTATTCACAGGAGAGTCTTTCTTCTTACCACCAGAAGAGGTTCGCTTCTTCGTCCTTCCATCGACAGGCTCACTCGATTGACTGGTCTCGTCAATCTCAGCAGAAGGCTTTGACTTTCTCTGATACTTTCTCTTTTGCTTGGTGGTCTTAGAGGAAATTAAAAAGTTATATCATCACAAAGAGCTGAGGGAAATTGTCAAGACTTACCGAGTTTTCTGAAGAGTTCAATTGATTTGGCGACAAGTTGGGAGGGGCTTGTGGTGTATTATTGGAAGTAACATCTTCCGAGAAGTTATTGCTATTCGGTATGCTAACCTCCATGGGTTCATCCAGGTTCTTGGAAATATTTGGCGATTCATCAGTCTTTTCATTTGGCGTGTTTTCATCGGGTGACTAAAGAAAAGTAAATAAGAACTCTAAATTATTCTCTATTTTTGAAATACTCACTTCAGTAGTCTCTTGAATAGGGGCAACCGTTTCAACTGGCTGACTTAATAGGGGTGGCGGATCTACTAATGGTGAGTTGGATTCGAGTTCCAACTCTTTGAGGGACGACACTTTTATATTGTCACCATTAGAGTTGACACTTTCCATTGCTTCCTCTGGTGGGCATTCACAGGTGAGATGGGGAATGACTGGTGATTTCTTCTGACTCTCTTCTTTCAATGATGTGCTCTTAATAGCAACGGGTTCCTCGGGGTACAGAGGCAAATTGACACTTGACTCCTTGATTTCTCCCTCTAACTTGAAAGGAATTTGATCGATTTGCGGAGTTTGGAATGGAGGTATCTTAACATCTTGAACATCCGAAAGTTGGGGAGAATTCGTGGATAAATGTTGACTTGCTGGTTCAACGTCATTAATAACAGGTTGATTGAGAATGTTGTTTGTCTGATCAACCGATTGAACTGGATTCGGTTCGAACACCGGAGGGGTTGACGGCCAAGGAGCTTTATTTAAATTCATTAATGGCTGATTATTTTGGAATGCAAAAGGCTGACTTGTGGGCTGTTGTTTCTTTTGCCTCTTTGGAATTTGCTCATTAAAGGGAGACCCCATTTTTGGAGGGTTTCCTCGCGAGGTTTGTTGAACGTTTGAGATGAACTCTCCATTGGATTTAGGATTAAACTGATACGGATCTTGGTAGACATTCTGAGGATGAGTTGAGGCGGGATTGTAGGGGAAAACCTGGTCAGTTTTGACAGTTGTCTTCGGAGGTGGAAGTCTATCCTCAAATTTCTGAGAGTATTGTTGGACATAGGCGTCGTTGATCCTCTCCGGAGCCTTAACAGGAGCACTGACTGGATTCGTGACTGGAGTCTGATAATTACTCGCTGGATATGTAGCTGTATTGGCGTAGGACATTTCATATGGGTTCTTGGATTGATTATTGTAATAATAATCCATTTGATAGGCATCTTTTGGATATTGCTCAGCGTTTCGTGGCCAATTCTGACTTGTCTGATAATTAGTCTGAGAACAATTCCAATTGGCATCGTAATTGTTGTAGGCCATTTGATTAGAGTAATTAGAATTCCATGTTGTAGAATTATTGTACCCTTGTTTATTGTTAGGATAAGTGGGAAATGACTGTTCACAAGTTGGAAAAGTTCCAGTGGTAGAACTTTGTGAAGGTTGTTGTTGTTGACCATAATAAATGTCACCTTGTGGCATTGTATAGCCCTGATAAGGAAGTGTCGAGTCAACAGTGGGAAATTGCTGTTTATCACTAGCTATCGGGTTGGTCGTACTTTCAATGTAGTTTTGTTGTGAATTTGGAAAATTATATCCTCTATTGTTCATGGTTGGTGACAAGATAATCCAAATAGAGTGTGAATAATGTTATTTTCAAGATCACTAGAATATAAAAAAAAGTCTCCAAATGTGTGGGATTAATAAGTTTAAGGTGAAAATAGTTATCCAGATGCCATATTTTATTTTTGATCAAAGCAGATTAGGAATTTTGACTAAAACAAAAACATTAACACGACTTGATTTTGTTTCTCTAAATTGATATGTTGTACATTTTCAAATTGACAATAATCGTCATTTTCTGTGTAATGCATGAAAATGCTTTTATTTATTAGACATCAATTCAATTTTAATGAGGATAACTTGCCAAGATGTCTTTCAATATTTGCCAAGCACTTGAGCGCAGTTTCTTTGGTTTTAATTCTATTTTTTAACCTTTTACTCGGACTTTTTAATAGAAAGTAAAGCATTTTCTTTCTATAAGTTTAGCATTAAATTCAAAAATGAACACGATCATCCAGTGCTTCTGAATTGCTCTTCCCTAGTCGATGTTTATTGTAGTCCCAAGAGTCTAATCTATCGTTCTATAGACAGAGATAGATTCATTATCCTCTCCTATTCAAATTGGGATTCGGAAAGTGTCGAATTCGCTCGTCAATATGAGGATTATTACACCAAGAATAATATAATTCATTCGATTTATCTTTTCAATTCATGGAATACCATGGAGATGATGCACTCTAGTAAACATCATCATCGAAGTCCCCATGTAATTGGTCACTTGAGTGACGGTCGACTAGACTATTTGTCACAAAAGATTAATTCAATTCATCATTTTAATGAAATTGTCAAAGAGTTCAACAACATCATATCCCTCGAAGACGACCAGATCGATGTTTTGGATAGAATTTTGTACGATAGAATCCACTTGATTGTGCCAATAGGCAACATTTATCATCTGGGAGCGTTTAAAAAGATCATGAAAGAACTCATTTATGCCAAAAGCTTTTGCTTCCTTCAATACAAAATCATTATGTCCTTTGATACTGATAGATTTCAACTCAAGACGAATATTAATGATAAAGTAACTTTGACATTTCTCATTATTTCTCAGATCCTGATGAATAACACATTTGTCACTGACTTTACGAACAACATTTACTGCTCTCATCCAAAGAGCCTCTTGAAAAAGTTGTTTATGAGGAAAAACAACAAGCTCATCATTTCTTCAAAGTCTTCCTTTGAAAACTTTGAATACTCCAAGGCTGTGGTAATTAGAAAGTTATATAACAATACTTTTAGTTTTCCTTATTGAAGTTGTCCAACAGACTATGCCTCGAGGGAGAATTCGATCTAGTCCATCACTTGCAATTTTACTCGAAGCAGTTGAAGGAGAAGATGAACAGACGACGCCGGCTGGATGATATCTGCCCAAAGTTCTTCAGTTTCAACTCTCGCGTGGGTTATTCTTTCATCGCGAGCTGTCAGACCGAGCAGTCCATAGAGTGCTCAGATAACGTAAATGGATACAGATTCTTGAGGAGTAATCGTACAGCGACGAAGGAGACGCTAAGGGGGATTGAAGATGCAAATTACATCAAAACCGTTATAATCTACCTCGGCTTCTATTACACCGGCATGGCTGATGACAAGCACGACGTTTCATTGCCCCTCGATGGATATCGACATGTGGATAGGTTGTTCAATCTATGTTGTGACCGGGAGAGAGAGACAGATAAGGGTGCTAAGAATTCTCTGGAGAGTTTAGTCAGCGAGAGGAACTTGGAGTATCTCGTGGCCAGCTTTAAGTCCATGAATTGTAATCAGCAGAATAACCTTGAGGTGATCTTTGTCGATGACACCATCACACAGACTGGAGACATTTTCAAATGGCCTTTGAAGAAGAACCAGCCGGACATTTCCATAATAACGTACAATGTGAGTGAACGCTGAATGATGCTTATTTATTGGCAAAGAAATGAATTATTTAAATCAAACTCCCATTTTAGGATACAGTAATATATCACAGAGAATGGTCTGACAATCTCATGGATATTGGTGAGTTAAATGTTTGGAAATGAGTATAAAAAATTGAATGAATTTCTTTGCTTCCTCAGTTGACTTTGTGAGTAATTACTACAGTAATAAAGAGGAACCCTATCATTGGATAGCCGGGTTGAAAGAGGTCATCGATGATAGGTTCATTCAACTAAATGACTTGGAGGCGGTAAAGGGGATATTCACGAATAATTTGATGGAAAACTCCTTAGTGCTACAGTTCACCAGCTCTTGCATCTACTCGACGAGAATGCTCAACGCAATCGGGGAGAAGGTCAAGAGCAACTTTCCTGACATTAAAATTTACATGTAAGGCTTCTAGAGAGAATATTTTAGCAAATTAGAGTTTAAATGTAAAAATACTGTTATATAATTCTGTTATTAATTTAATTTGAAGAAAAAAGATATCCCATGCTCTAATCTTTATTTCAAACCTAGAATCGATGTATACAAAGTTTCTCTATCTTGGGAATTCCAATCAGACTACATTCCTTCATTGTTTCTCATTCCAAAAGAACAGTAAGATCACGATTTATTGAATATGTTATAGTTTGCTCATTGAGGAGTTGGTGCTTGTTTGGGGCCGGCCATAGTTTTGAGCAAATTTGTCTTTTTCTAATGGTAGCTAGGCTGCTTTAGATTTTCTTAGGACATCTCAGATTGTTTGTAACCTCTCGGACCGCTAGTGTTGTCTAAGGCTTGCGTTCGTTTTCTTTGTTAGTGAGAAAGTTGATGAAAGTCTCCTGAGCTAGATTGGGAACAGTTTGAACTTTTTCAAGAGCCTGTGATAGCTTGAGCACCCACCACATGTTGATAGGAACCGGTGTTGTAGCCTCTCTACTTTTTTCATTTAACCCAAACCCATGATTGAGTGGATGACTTGTGAAGCATTAAGTACGACTCTTTTCTAATTTTCTTGATTAAGATGTGTACCTGTGTAGTCAAATTCTTGTCGTATGAGATTCCGAGATCAGTAACCATATCTACTTTTTAGGTCATTTGAACTGAAATAGGCTTCTTTGTTGAGGATCATGATCTTAGTTTTCGTCTCATTTAGTTTCGCTCTGATGCTTTTCATCTCTCTGTTCATGTCTTCGTCTAGACATTAATTTTTTCATGTGATGAGTATCTTGACGTCATCGGCGAATTTGATATGGTATATTTCGTTGTTCAATGGTTTAATGAAGGCAAACACTATTAGGAGTGGTCCGATGCATGAACCTTGAGGTACGCCAGATGGTCTGAGCAAATTGAGTCGATATTTACAAATTGCTTATAAATATGAGTATCACTAAAGACACGTACGCTTTTTAAATTACTTTTACAACCATTTCAGTCCCGGACAATCATATTCTTTCAACAACTTTCATTTAAAGAGTGATAATCTCTATGAAAAGATTGAGGATTTCATAAAGAACTCTCTGTCGAATCAATTGCTTCACGGAAAGGATTCATCATACGAAGAGCCGATCAATAAGAACAACTTTAATGTCTCTGATATAGACAAGATATTGAAGCGCTACATACGTAATTGCCATGTTAACAAGGTAAGTAATACACTTTCCAAACTTGGTAAAGGATTATATTTTTTACCATGTCGTACATATTACTCGAAAGTAGTAACAATAAATTATTACATTTACAGACCGAAGTAGTTTGTATGAAGGAGTTGGAAAGGAGCTTTCAAGATTTTCTTGCATCCTGCTCAAATGTACTCAACAAATTGGAACGATCATTGCGGCGTATTTTCAACCAAATCAACGATCAGAAAGGAATCATCAAAGATTTTTTAGCTGAGAAACCTGAAGCGAAACTCTTGAAGCACGATCTAATCTACAAGTTGTGGTGTGAGAGCGAATTTCTTAGGACTTTCCGGTTCATTGGATCTCTACAAAATCTATATTCTATCCTCGAGGACACGATAAAGAACAGAAAGACTGTCTATTTGTACCTTCTCAAGATGAAAGAGAAAATAAAGATTTGATTTTTGTACACACTATTTCAATACACATATTTGTTTATCAATACCATTTCCGCAATTTTTAACAGAAGCCTGACATATTATAGAAATATCGGTTGTGAAATTCTCACCTCTGCCTGTCCATTAGGGGGAGTCCAGATCTTGATCCTCTGATTGATAGCAAAAATATTAGTGATTTAAAAATGTCTTAGAAAGGCGTGTGTAAATTTACGTGTACATCTATGACCAAGGACTCACCCTAATGCCATATTATTTTCAATAAGTGAAATTATGACTACGAGCAAAAAAAAGATGTCTCCTCCCCCCTTGTTCAGCTGAAGTGTTTGTATGCCTTTCTAAGTGATTTGTTCAATCTATAGAAATTTCAAGGTTCAATTCCTAGATAAGATGGTAAGATTTTAAAGTCTCAGTTTAAATATTAGATTCAGGTTTGATCCTTCTGACACATCTAGCTACATTGGGAAATATCTTTATGTAATTAGATCAACCTATTTAACTGATTATTGATCTTGTGTACTTAGATTAGAAAAATATAAAATGTACCTGATAAAGTTCGTACGCCAATTACTACACTAGAAGTTCTAGCAGGAGACACGATAGAACTGTATCAAAGATGAAAAACTATAAACATATCGATTTAATAAGTCTTTGTTATAAAGGAAAAGGTTTTGTTTGATAGGATAGGAAAAATCATATAAAGAAAATGCTATATTCCTTCAACCATCTTAAAGCACATCTTACGCACACACCTAAACTAGCCAGTGGGAATTCTCCTAGAATCCCTTATCATGTTAAACCCATGTTGTCTTATTCATTTCCAAAAGTGTACAAGTCATGATGCTGAAATACGCATTCCTAATGACCCTAATGGTCTACGCCTTTGGGGACCATTTCACAGCGCTAACCGATATGAATAAGGCGATCGAGATAAGCATGACCCTAGCTGAAGATCTAGAGGAATATGTGAACATGGAGGAGAGTAGAATTAGTGAGATGCGAAAGATGATTGAAGATATTCGCAAATCGAATATCCAACCAGAGAAGGATGAATCCTACCTCGGTAATCCCGTGAAAGCGTTGAATATAGTCTTGAGAATTGGCGGCGATTGGAAGGGGAAGCTAGATGACCTGGTATTTTCTGATAATAAGGAAATTATGAAGAAAATCGAGGAAAAGACATCTGACATGTTGGATATTGAGGATTGGAATGGTGCCATTGATTCAATCTTGCGAATTCAATCCACATACAAGCTTAAGGCGCTGGACATTGCGACAGGAAAGATTGTCAAAGATTTGACATCTGAGAAAATTAATTGTAAGCCATTCTACTTGCAAGTAGATTTTAGAAAATTTTATTCATCCATTTAGCTAGGGGCTGTTACTTCATCGGAAAGAGGGCGTACTACCTGAGGAAGTATGACCTCTCTGCGGAATGGTTCGAGACGGGCATTCATCTGAGAAAGAATGATTTGGATTACGAAGAGAAGAGTATCGTACATGATGATGATGTTTCCCTGGAGAGCCTGTACGACAACCTCTCATTCGCTTTTGGAAGGGTGGGTTAATCTGATTGATCAGCTCGTGAAACAATTTGTTATTGATTATTTTATATTCTAGCAAGGGCTTTATGGAAAGGCAAAGAGGGCCCTCGACGAAGTTCTCTTGGAAAGTAAGTCAGAATCTATTTCTTTTAATATGACCCGGACTCATGGGCTTATGTAGGGTTGCAATCAATCAATTTCTAAAGATCTGAATTCAATGGTACTCAATATTTTATTCATCAGAGCAGAGGGTCTTGATGACTGATTTTAGACTAGCTAGAATGATAGATAAAAACTATTCTTTAGACCCATTCAACAAAGTGGCAGAGAAGAACCTTCAATTCTACGTGGACGAGATGAACAAGGGAATCGGCCTTGAGGAGGAAACCAAAAGGGTCAAGAGAGGTAATGAAACAAATTAAAACATTTGCCCTGGCAAATTGGATTTAAAAAAAAGCCTATCTAGATCTGAATAACTACGAACAGGAGAACGAAGACTACGAGGCCCTATGCAGAGACGAGGAGGTCTTTCAGCAACCAGAGGATAAGTACTTCTTTTGCGACTACTACGTGCCAACCCCCTACTTTCTCTATCAGCCGATCAAGCAGGAGATCCTCTTTCCTGATCCGAGAATCGTCTACTGGTACGATCTCATCTCCGATGTTGAGATTAAGGGTCTTCAAGAATTGGCAAAGACCAAGGTGAGATTTTGATTTAAACAAAGATTTGTAAGGCAATTTATCACTGATTCATTCTGGATAAATCTCGCACGTTTTTGCTTTCTTCCTAATGCAGAAATACAACTGTCGGGCAAGATTTTTATCGATCGTTAATATTCATAGCTTTACAGAGGAAGTGCGATGAATCATTAGACGAATTGTACGAATCGGTTTTATTCATTTCGATACATTACTCATTAGTGGTGCGACCAAACACTTTATTCAGAGAAATTAATCAACCTTTAGATACGTTTTAAGACGCCTTATTTGATATTTTTGATAAAATAACCCAAAGAAAACAGAATAAACCCTAAATATTTCTTCATATTATACTTGAATAGTTAGTTTGATAGTTTTAGTACTTACAGAATATTCATAATTTCTAGTTGAATCGGGCAACGGTGAAGAACCCAATGACTGGCGTCTTGGAGTTTGCAGACTACCGCATAAGTAAATCCGCGTGGCTGCCGAATAAAATGACAGACTTGACTGAAAAACTCAATAAAAGGATTGCATTTATGACCGGCCTCTCGATCGAGTCGGCGGAAGATCTCCAGGTTGTCAATTATGGCATGGGCGGCCATTATGCGCCACATTTCGATTTTGGAAGGGTAACTATAAATGAATATTTTCAATAGTTAGATTTTATGAGAATTTACGTCAAAACTTGGGGCTGGAAAACAGGACTGAAATAAATATCAAATGTATTTAATACAATACATGAAAAACTAGAACATATTTCAAATAACGCAATATGATTTCACTCTTCGAATACTTTTTTACTTTTTCTAAATTCTCTTACATCAGGTTGATTTATAATATTTCAAATCTAAGCCCGAAAAAAATTTCAATTTCAAGAATTTAAAAGATTCGAAATATTTACAGAGTTTCACAATTCTGGTATTATTATGAAGATTCGTAAGATATAAGTCAATAAATTGTCAATTTAGAAAAGAGAGCGTGACGCCTTCGAGTTGAAATTCGGAAATCGCATTGCAACCTTGATATTCTACGTAAGTTTTGCACGAGAAGCTTTTAAAAAACCAAGAATTTCCAACCTAACCCTCTCGACAGTTGTCGGACGTTCAAGCGGGCGGTCTTACAGCCTTCAACAGGATCGGAGCAAAGGTCAAGCCGGTCAAAGGTGGAGCAGCCTTCTGGTATAATCTCTTGCCAAGTGGCGAGGGGGACCTTAGAACAAGGCACGCTGCCTGCCCGGTCATTCTCGGCTCCAAGTGGGTCATGAATAAATGGTTCCACGAGAGGGGACAAGAGTTTCGCAGAAAATGCGAGCTCGAACGGGGACCCCTGGAAAGTGACGAAGGCTTTTGAACCCTCATAACGGCCATCAGGCCTCACAAATGATGGTCAAAGGTACAAGGTTTTGTAAATTTTGTGATATTAAAAAACTCATTTAAAAAATTTCATCTTCTGACCTCTATGTGACAAGTAGGAAAGAATGAATTTTGAACAGAACTGATAATGCAGTCTGAATTTGATAAATTTTAATATTTGGACTTACGGAAATTCTCAAAAGAGCCTCTGTAGTACAGAGTCTGTACTTGAAGGTTCCTTAGAGCTGTCTGTCAATCGGATTGGCAGTGACCTGACTTGCTGAACAAAAATCAAATGATTGCAAATCTCAAAAAGATATTTGAAAGTATGATTAGAGTGTTAATGGAATGGCAGAAGCTCTTTGGAAAATTACGGGGATCGATTGCGTGGACATTTCGGCCTGAAAAGAGTGAGAAATGAGTATACAAAGATTATCGTTTTTTAAATTGATAGAAATTATCCAATAATTATGAATAAATGGTTTTATGAGAAAAGACTAGAGTTTAGAAGGAATTTAATTCAGGTTTCAGTGTTTCATGAATGAATGAAAAGCTGATGAAGGAAAATCTATATTTAATTGTAGGTATATTTCAATAATAGACGAAAGAGAGTTCTAATACTTATCCCAGTGATAGTTGTCAGGAATCAAATTAAAGTAGTCGATGGAGTATTTCTTCGACTTGAGAAAGACCTCTTTATCCTTCGGCTCCGGGTGGTAGGCAGCTGAATGATTTTGATAAGACTCCTTAATCAAAGCCAACGCGACATTTATCGCGACATCGGGAAGACGTTTTACAGCCGGAAACATTGAGCCCCTCTTCAATTCCTCGTCAGTGACCATGTCAGCAATCGTTTTAGCGACAGTAATGAATATTTGATCGCTAACAGGTTGTATTCCCACTAATGATAGAGCTAATGTGACCCCTGGGAATGAGTACATGTTATTCCCTTGGCTCGGGAAGAACTCGCGTCCATCTGGAGTACGTATGGGTTCGAAGGGAGAACCGCTGACAAAGATGCACCTACAATCTGTCGTCTTGTAGGCCAACTCAGCGCTACACTCCGCCTTGTCGTTAGGGTTACTCAGAGCGAATATAATGGGTGTCTTATTCATGGAAGCAAAGTCACGAAGAATCTCTCTTGAGAAGGCACCCGCTTTGGAGGAAGTCCCAATGAGAATGGTGGGACGGATGGCTCTTATCACTTCGTCGAGATTATGTAATGGCGAAATGTTGTTCTTGGCATAGTTCTTCGCAGGCGTGGATGGTAGACCTTCTGGGCGACTCTCCACCAACAGGCCCTTTGAGTCCATCATGAAGATGTTCTTGCGGACATCTTCGCTTGAAACGCCCTGCTCACTGAGGTACTTTTCGATGAGCTCTGCTGAGCCGATAGCTGCTTGGCCAGCGCCGTAAAAGAGGATTTTGTGATTCTTTAACTCAGTGCCAGAAACCCGTGTGCTGTTAATTAGGCCGGCCAATGTGACGGCTCCAGAGCCGCTAATGTCGTCATTAAATGTAACATAGTCTTGTTCATACCTTTTTTTGAATTCGAAGGCGTTTTCCTTCCCAAAATCTTCAAATTGTACGCAGACGTGTGGGCCGTAACGTGTCTTGAGAGCTTCCATTACTTCGTCGACAAAGTTAAAGTATTCTTCGCCAGTTGTTCTCTTTTTTCTCAAACCCGGATAGAAGTGACTCTAAGAAATTTAATTAATTAATTTTACGAAATCCCGAAAGACACACTTTTGATGGATTTTTCCATCTTCAAAAGTAATTGGTTAAATTTTTTCTTGATCAGCTATGATACAAAATCTATAATGAAAATCTAAATTTAATAAAACATCCATTCATATGAGAAATATTTTAATGTCTGATCTTGAAAAATAATACTGGTTGTTGAATAAAAAAATCGAATCTTGGTATGAATGTATCAATAAAGCAGTTCTTCAATAGATTGATATAAGAGATGAAACGTTGTAGAAATATTAAACATACACTAAGCATATTCTCATTATTGGTTCCAACATCGAGGCATATTGGAAGATTGTGCCTAGGTTGAATACCAGCGAGGACAGTATTCAACGTTGATTTTCCAACAGCGACATCCATGGCGGAGACACCGCGATCACCAAGGCCCAAAAGCTTCTCTCCATCGGTCATAACGACGGATTTTACCCGCTTTTCCGGCCAATTACCCAATAAGCTTAGGACGTGATCCCGATCGTTGATTGTAATGTAAAGACCGCGAGGTCTTTTGAAATAAAGACTTGAATCAAGGCATACTGAAGCGATGGTGGGAGTGTAGATTAGTGGAAGGCAGTATTCTAAGTTTTCAGCAATAGTCTAAAAGTATTATGGGGTTTAAAAAAATTAAGATTGAAAATTAAATGTACACAATTATGTAAATTAAAGGCTTTACATTATTCTTATCTGATGCATAGATCTGAGATCCCTTGTACAACGTATTAGAAAGACTAATTTTAGAAACTCTTTTCAGCAAATAATTTGCAAAAAAAGAAAGATATTCGTATTCACATCGAAAAAATATTGATTAAAATGAAAGGGCATACTTTGTAAAATAACTTCTCGTTTCTATCATGAAGAGACATGAGATAGTCAAATCTAGAACCATCATCGTCAAGTTGATACATGTTGTTGATCGCTCGGACGACTTGCTTTTCTTCGTTAAGTGAACCTGGAGGTAAGAGACCATGGATCCCGAGTAGTTGGCGCTCCTTGAGGGTGAAGGCGGTACCTTTATTTAGGCCAGGATCCCTGAGGATATCAATACCTCGTGCTCTAAGACGAGGTATTTGCTTTAGTAACGATTGCACAGTCATTTTAGAAGAAACTCAAATGATTTCGAAAAAGTTGTGAGATTGAATGTAGGAATTTTTAAAACAAAATTGGTCAAATTATTTTTCAATTTCTAAATTTTAATTTTTGTTATACAAGTTGTGATAAATTGAAATTTTCATAGTTTAATAATTAAATTTTAATTACTTAATTTGAAATATCTCATTGAATTTAGTCTATTGAAAATGTATAAATGCTCTCATTGCAATAAAGAATACGATAGTCACTCCAAACTTGCCTCACATCTGAACTACATTAATTCAGAGAAGGTTTTCAAGTGCCCTCTACCAGAATGTGAGAAGTACTTCCATACAGCGTCACACCTCCAATCGCACCTCAAGACTCACAATGAGCATAAACCGCACAAATGTCCACACAAGAACTGCCCATATCGTGCTAGGAGCAAGTACACCCTTAAGCAGCACCTTGAAACGCACGGCGTCCGCGCAATAACCTATCCCTGCGAGTACTGTGACTATAAAGCGGGAACGCTCTCCAACCTTAAGCGACATTTACGTATTCATGTCAAAAGCAAACCCTACAAGTGTCCCTACTGCCCACACAAAACTCACGAAATAGATTCCCTCAGAAAGCACGTTGTCGACTCTTCTCTCCACCCAGGTTTACCGTTGTTTCAGTGCCCTCTGTGCAAGGACAGAGGCGTCGAGGAGATCTCCTGTTACGGCTTCAATACCTGCTCCTTAGCCTGGAACCACCTGAGAAGTCAACATCCAGAGGTGATACTCACTGAAGACGGTTCAAAGATTAATGCGACCTTTAATGAACGTCAAGTCTGTAAAATTTACCGCGTCTACGAACCCGAGGAGGATTTGGCCATTTTATCCGAGAAGCCTATTGAGATTCAAAAGGTCAAGTCGAAAAAGACCAAATTGCAACTACAAGATAAGTTTTGTGGTCTTATTCAGGTTGGATGTGGCATTTGGTCGAAGGAGAAGTTTCTTAAATTCCAGACGAAGTAGAAACGATGGCTATTCAGAAATATACATAATATTACTTGAATTATGATTTCATACTGTGAGTCTCACAGGAAGCCTCGAGTTAGCCTTAGATTCAAAATTCTTCTTGAGTCAGAAGTTGCTTGGCTGTCAATCAAAGAATCCGATGAAAGGTAAGTTATTTTCGTTATGTTCTTTTGACTAAGATTTATATCTTAGCCAAAGTACCGCCCCTATTGATAATATTTAGAGACCATCCTCTCAGCATGGTCAAGAATTATGAAAAACAATCCATAGAAGCTTATAAGACGCACAACCAGTATAATATTTCTTTTTCTAGGTTGAAAAATGACCTGAATCTCGGTCAAGCAAGAAACCAGTACTGATGAGTCAAACTATCTTAAGAAAAACTGTCAATGTGTTTGACAATAGGAACTGATTTAACAATTCCCCTCTCAGATGCCTGGTGGTCATTGACAGTTTCAACTTGAGAGTCTCAAGTTGAGACCATCTCAAAAAACTTATTGATTCTGCTCTAAAATATTATTTATGTAATAAATACACTGAATATTATACAGCTATTACTATCAAACAAAAATTCTGTCTACAAAATTCTATAAATAATATAGTGTCTTAAAAAGTTTTTAATAAAAACTTAACCAGCTTAAATTCAAAATTGTGCCACACGAATCGTGCAATTTTTTAAATAAAGCTTTTCTTAATAAATTTAATAAGGGAAATTAATAAGTTTTAATAAAGCAAATTACATTTCATCTTATAAAAATTAATTATGAAAATGTTATAGACATGAACCGTTAAAATGCTGAGACTTTCGCTTTACAATCTCTTCTTTCTATCACTCTTGTCAATATGTAAATCCGAACTCTATCTTGGCTGCCTACATGAGGATTTATGTCTAGGAGAACAAGTGTGTTTCGACGGTATGTTCATCTTTCCCTCATTGTTTAGATGGACTCTACGGAATCTGCCTCGACGAAAACAGCGAAGAACCAATTGTTTTCCTGGACAATAAAGATCTCCTCAACATACGCTTGGAAATTGAGCTCTTACAACAAGACGGATTTACGTGGCAAGACAAAATGACTCAATGTCGTATGATGCTCAAGATATACGACTCCACAATAAATTGTGAATCTAAAGTGACTCCTCGAAACACTTCAATTGCTAAATTAATCATCGTCTTTGATGAGCCCATATTCAACTCGAAAAAAGTTATTCCATTCATTCACGAACTATTCCCCGATTTCGACATGAAAAAAATGGAATTTAACAATTCAAAGGACGGAAAATTTCTCACGATTATCTTTGATTCCGATTCTGTTAATATGGAAGATTTGGAGGGTAAAATCGAATCTCTTCTTAAGTCGAAAGAGCTTCATAAAATTAAAGAAATTCTAATTGAAAACATTGAAGAGCACGAAAGAAAATCCAACATTCATAAACGTCATGCAGTACTGAAGACAGAGGTCATTCCAAACAAAACCAACCACAAGAATATTATCATCTTCACAGTCATCGGTGTTGCTTGTGTCCTTGGAGTTGTCGCAAGTGGACTGTTCACATACTACTACAGAAGAAGCCCAGAAGTCCACTATAGCCAGGAAAAGAGATCGAGCAAGATTATTCGCGTCAAGAATAAACGTCTACTGCCAGCTGACTCTGAAAGCCACGTTGAAGATGATGACTATGCTGTTTTCGAGGACATAAACGAAACCATTTCTGATATGGTGAGTCACATCATATTTGGTTTCCTCTTTTCATCAGTCATTTCTTTTTCTTTACTCCTCGGAACCGTGAAAATTTTTTTTTCTAGATCGATTTCATCATGTTGGTACCAGATGCATTTCTGTGGGGTTTAGGGAATTACAAATAAGTATCCTCCTAGGCCCACAGTAAAATTATTGTTACATCTCACTAGAAGGCTCATTACACCGACAAAAAACAGTGATAAGAAAATTCTAACTACCAGCAACTAATTGAGGAAATGTTAGGCTTCCGAATGACATCACTTTTGCACCTCAATAATATTAGGTTTCGAAAATACAGCTGTTTGAAATTTGCGGGCGAAAATAATTTGATTTTTTTCTTAATTTTGAATTTTATTAAATCTAGAAACTGCTATAAATTTTCTAATTCACATTCGAAATTGATCAATTTTTTT
>JJOG01000393.1:0-11293 GCA_000715275.1 Gyrodactylus salaris
CGGGTGTGTATGAATTCTTTCAGAAACAATGAAGAGGTGAAAGAGGCA
This sequence comes from Gyrodactylus salaris, assembly GCA_000715275.1. Classification (NCBI taxonomy): domain Eukaryota; kingdom Metazoa; phylum Platyhelminthes; class Monogenea; order Gyrodactylidea; family Gyrodactylidae; genus Gyrodactylus; species Gyrodactylus salaris. The sequence continues at coordinate 49 of JJOG01000393.1, forward strand.
ATCGGTCAGTATATTGCCTTAAAAATACAGTTTCTTTTGTGAGAGAGGGACCAACTAAATGCCAATTCGTTGGCATAAGTGAATTGCATCTAATAACTTTTATTCTGAGTATTCATAACGTATTCTAATGATAGATTTTACATAATAACTATTTTTTCTAAATTTGCGGATTGAGGTGAACTGACCTAATAAATCGAAAAGAATTCAACTGCTCAAGATTGGTAAAAATTAATCTTGATGATAAATTCGATAAACAAAAAGTGATGCAAATCTAAACAATCAAAATTTTGATTATTGATTAGAAGAAACTTGAATTTGGTAAAGAAATGGTTTAATTCAAGACCATTTTCTAGAACTAGCTGCATTTAGCGACTGTATCAGCGCTACTCATAAGCGGGTTCGAGTTATAAAGAAGATAATATTAAAAGATCTGGGCCAATAGTACTCGGCATGTATTCTCTTCTGGATGTGTGCAAGGTTAGGAAGTCATATTAGACATAATTTAGATAAAAATTGTCAAAAGGGAGCTTTAGAAAAGTAAACCCTTTGAGATGCAGCATTTCTCCCTTTTTATACAATGTGAATAAGGTAGACTCTACTTCTATCGAATAGATTCAATATCATTTTCCACCAAGGTTATCCTTCTCTCCTATAACCCTTGCATTAGTAAATATGCACAGTAATCTTAGAAATATGCAAATATGCATAATTTAAAGAAAAATATGCATTTAGTAGCCCTACCTATTACTCAATGGTGACAAAAACTGTAGAATCGACTCGAGAAACAAGATCAATCAAGCTCGAATTTCACTGCTTAGAGGAAAAATTTGCAACCTCAATTCAAAACTCGATTTGAACCAATTCAATGATAATTCCTAATTTCAAAGTTCATTAAGCTAAAAAATTAAATTTTAAGAACTTTTTGGTTTTTGAGAATTCTTTTCTAAAATATTTAGTTTGAGAGATATTCACGGTTTGAAGATAATTGAGGTCTTTTGCCTCTTTCAATAGAATACAGTCAATAAAATAGAATAATTATGTCTTGTTTCTTGTTATTCAAACACAGTTACAGATTTGTGCAAATTTTAAGTAAGATGAGGAAAATAGTGAAACTCAAAATTTCTAAATTCGACGGCCAGTATCTTTTTATAAATTAATGACTGAATAACTTAAAATATATAATCAGAAAGCCTACAAACTCTTCTTCAAAATGATGTGACTTGATGTATTTTACGACCTAGGATATACGAATAAGAATAAGAAAAGTCAATGTTGCTCAGGAGCAACACCGGGTCTTGAAGGGTTAACGTGGGATTCAACAATAAAAAGGATTGCCATTTTTCTCAGATCACAGATTAATCCATATTTTGTTAACAACTAAATTTGTTGATAGAAATTTAAAGTCTCAAGAAAAGTTAATGGCACTGAGGAAGCTGTTAATTTTGGAATGCGAATTTTATTGATTTCTGAATACATTCAAGCTATGAATGTTGGCTTATTCTTTGTGAACGATATTCTGAGAGAGCTAGTTTGGTACCCTTCTCTAGGCCTGTATTCGCACTTTAACCCTCCTAAGCCCACAGATACTAGATGAAAGTTAATTATACGGCTTGATGAACGGAATTGTTATTATTCACTACGAGAGAAAACATGTGACTAATTAAAGTTGTAGGAGAGGAGAGAGTGAATTTCAGTTATTTTTCCCTATTTTGACACCTTTCGATTCTTTCGAAACAATCTCAAGAAACATTTATTATTCTGTGCTTATTCAAAATAAATCTTGAATATTAATAAAAAACAATTAGGACTTTCATATTTTCTATGAATATCAAAGTGTTCAACTTATTCAAAGTGAATAAGTAAAAATGTGTCTCGTGTGTAAGACAGATTGCTTCCATGTTTTTCAATATTTTTGAATACTTTCTTCTTTTTAACCGTGAGAATTGGCCGGAAATGCCTCTAGTCCTAGTTATTTTAAACCTTTTTTTTCTTCTAATTTTTCTAAACTGTAGTCCTTTTAAAGATCCTGCTGATTATCAAAAGTTGATCCATAAAATATTCATTTTAAGACGTAAATATATCATACATCGATTGAAAACTTTGACCAAAACACAACATATATAATTCCTTCATGTTTCATTGCATATAACATTACCACCTTGTGCCTCGTTCGGAGTGTTAGAAAAAAACCTTGAAATACATGTTAAAAACATGAGATGGACTAAATACATGAAATGAATCAAATACTCACTTTGAGTATTTAATGACCAAGTACGAATCAGAAATGTAGACAGCTCACTCAGAAGGCTGACAATGAAGGGGAGGGGTGAGAGTTTGTGTGGGGGTGGGATGCGCGTGATTTATTTTTGTAGGGGTGGAGTAATGGCCCGGTCGTCATCGTCAAGATCTTCAGTTTGAATATTTGATACTGATACAGGTCGGGAGCGAATGCCGTTGTTCGCGAGCCCAATTGATCGACGATTCACTTTTGAGCCTGGAATGTTAATGAGGAGAATTTAGATTTATCAATTATCATTTTGTTTGAGTATTATTGAATTCCGCTAAAGAATTGATAACCAAAGCCAAAATTGGATGATTATGGATCAAGAACCAAGGATAATAAGCACAAAGGAAATGATTCGATTTTCCCTGCTCTATCCTTTCTTGATCAGCAGTTAAGAAGGAATATTTTAGCATATAAAATATGGTTGAGATCGCCCAGTATTGGAAAAGATTTTCGTTTGACGGAGCAAATTCGTCCATAGAGGAATATAATAATACTACTAGGGATTGGCGACAATATGTATCGAGGATGGGTTGGTCATTCTCTTATTCAGTTGTCTTTTGAAAATTGATCAAATTTGTAAAGGTCGTGATTTCAATACTGAGCATTCTCGACAAAACTTGATTGCTGAAAGAGAAGCAGATGATGAACCTTCAAATTATATATATTTGGCTAGAGAAAAAATATTCATCAGATTATTTCAGAGATAAGATTCCGAAATGGGTTTCTATCATTATTTGTAGGGCTTTGATAAGGAATAAAAATTATTATAATTTTTACTTAATCAACAGTGTCAAGTACCGAAAATACAGACAAACAATACACAAACGACATTAGATTAATTGGTCTGATCGCTTAACTAAAGCTTTTCTCAAATTAAAATCCCCTTCAATACAAAAGTTAATCCGGGATTTAAATATTAAAGTGGGTTGTCAAGAAACTTGTCGGAAGTAATATATTGACGATATCTACTCAGAGAAGAAAGGAAATTGATGATTTCGTTAAAGATGAACATCTTTTCTTAATCGCTGACGAGTCGGAGTTCAACGATAAAAGTATTTTTAACCTGCCAGTTCTAAAATAGAAATAAATACATTTTGACTGGGAATATAATATTTAACCCTCCCAGACATAGAAAAACTTTGAGAATTTTGTTGCAGGAAAATTCAGAAGACATCGCGCGCAAATTTCAAACAGCTGTAATTTTGAAACCTAATATTATTGAGGTGGGATTTAACAATAATTTTACTATGGGCCTAGAAGGGTTAATGATGAAAAGAGAAATGAAAAATGGAAAAATTCTTACTGATTAGAATGAATAACTGTATGTGAAAATAATCAACTATTTTAATCAGAAACACAAATTTGAAAAGGACCAAATATAGCCCAAAATCTCAAATTATTTAAACAAAGGCCAACATGTGAAAAATAAAAGCACATTTGTTTTTGGAAATTAACAAAATTCGCCTATTCACTGCCCTAATGACTATAAAGCTTATAATTCTTGGCAAGAAAAAAAAACTACACCCTAGTATGTCCTTTCCTTACTGAGTGGAGAGTAGCGTTTTCTTTAGAAAAATTTAGAAAAGGAGTAGAGAGAAGCTTTCATTTCACGTGTCGTAAATTCCAATCGATATTGAATGGATAAATTAGATGTAATCAATTCGGTTTGAAAAGTCTATTTTCTGTTGAAGAGGGGGGGGGGAAGTCAGGGTCTCTTTCCAAGGGAATAAATCAGTCTGATTTACAAAAATATTTCATGTCTTTTGCAACCATCTTTGGACTCATTGCAAGGGTCGTGTATGAAGAACAACCTTTTAGAGATAATAAGGGCGACCAGAAATATGCACTGTGATTTTAAAACTATGCAATTCTTCCTAAAATAATATGCAGAAATATTATCAATAAATTTGACGAATTCATTGCCGATTTTTCAGCTGAGAGGGCTCTCAATTAACTGGAACTCGTCAGGATAAATTCTAACTTGCCTTGACATACTTCAAAAAATACGGTTTTTTCAAGATTACTATAAAGTTTATATGCATTATTTCAAAACGAATTATCCTTTGGAAGGAGTTATACATTCTTAATAAAGATAATACTAGGATAATTAATGCATAGATTAATTAATAACTGCCAATTCAACGATTGGATGTGATTTATTTACACACGATAGAAAATTATGGAAAAAGTTCGATTTTATAAATATGCAAAAATATTCTTTAGGCAAATAATATGTTAAAATATGCAAATGCATATTTTCTACTGAGGCCAACATACAATTTCTTTTATGACATTAATGTTTTTTAACATCTACTCTTTAAGAATATCAAGTAATATCAAAATATGCATTTGGTCAGCCTAGAGATAATCAGTTTACTTTCCCAGTTCCTCTCTTAGTTGAGTGAATACTAAAAGTTAGGATAATTATATATTGAGATTATACCCGTATTGTCATCAAGCATCAAACTTTTGGGAGAGTTGACCAAATATTCAAAAAAAATCGTTACATTTTATTTCGAATCAAAGATTACGACAACAGTAATAAAAAAACCTTCAAAAATATGGTTGACTTACAAATTCCAAGTGTATTAAAATGTAACAAAAATTAGGTAAATTCAGAATCCTTAAAATGAATATCCTAATAACTACTTTAGACCAGACATGTAGGGACAAAGAGAGATGACCAACGTGTAAGCAGGAAACTTGTAAAGTAATAAAATTCAGGTAGAGTGATCATATTTTATTACACCCGTGGGGGATTGGAATGAATGACTCACCAGGGGGTGTAAGGTTAAGCAATGTCTGTCCACACTCATTGCACACAGCACCCACGGAGACGGCATATGCATGGCCTGGACCCGGGTAGGAGCTAAAGGTCATATTTTCTGATAAATTGCAACAATCCGAAGTCGTTCGCGATCGTGAGTGAGACATGCGGTTGGCTTCATTGAAATGTCTAAGAACAGATGAAGGGATGACATTTAGAATATTTTTCAATTTTTAGTACAGGTTACAAACCATTCTTTCGTAAAATGTGTAAGTATGAATGCTCAATGTCCTCTCAAGGTATTTGATATTAGTGCAATATAGCTGATACGATAAATAATTTGGAGGAAAGGCAAAAATTCTTCACAAGTGATAATTGGTAAAATGCGGCACAATGCCTAGGTTAGAGTTGGGCTAACATTGTCACAAGTTTTCGTGGATGATTCTTAAAAGATGGGCATATTGCTTGAGATTAAAATTAAATTCATATTATATTCAAGAGAAAGCCTTTGACACTAAAAAGTATTTCTGCTTCATAATTACCATTCTAAATCCAAATATGATGAGATTTTTTCCAATGAATTAAATCCTTGGGGCACATTTCCAAACTTTTACTTTTTGAAAAGATATAGTATAAAGTAGTCTATCATATCCTAGGTTCTGTCTCACGTGGTGGGAGTAGAAACTACTTGATGAAAAATTAATTTTTACAAGATTTATTATTTGGGAGTATGATTCTTGATCCACATTCTATTGTATATTTTGATATTTAAACCTTAGTGAGTCGTTTGAGGCCCTGATGGATACAATTAATGATCTTTGGTTAAATAGTGGCGTATATATTAGTTTAATAGAAAAGAATTCATAATGTTTGTAGAAAAGAAGATATATTTCCACCAAAATCGTCAGTTCTTAAGAGAAATTCACAACCATTGAGAATAAAAGTCTTTAAACCTTTGAAGAACTAACGATTTTGGTACAAAAGATACATCTTTCTTTAGTATATTATGTAGACAAGTATACGGGAACTGTTCTTCCTAAAAGGGAAAAAATTGAATTTCTTGATTATGCTTCCTCAAAAAGCGATAAGATGTCTGAAAAAAAAACATTTTTATTTTCCAATAACTGAAGATCAATTTAGATATAAAAGAGATTTGCATGTCCTAACTGAGAGGAAACCAAAGTAAATATTTGTAAGGAGAAACAGTTTAGATATGAGCAATTTTTAAGTAGAAAAAATTAAGTAATCAGAGGGTAATTCAAATGGTGTTGAACTGTTGCAAACTATTTGAAATAATCAAAAATGGCTTGAAATTATTTAAACTTTCGAATCAGTTTGATATTCACACTTTTTAGGTGAGTGAGATTTTTGATCAAAGACTCAACTTTTAGACTTGTATTCGCATTAATACCTGAAAATGCATACACCTGATCTGATTATAGCATGCAAAATGGATTTTTTTAGGAAAATTGATTTTGAAAAGAAAATTTATTTTTCTCATCAAGTTAAAAAATTGATTAATCATTGATTTTCACAAAGAGAGATGAATAGAATTGATACTCTGTAGACTAGAGAAAAATGAAAATTCTTTCTAAATCATGCAGCTTCAACAACCATTAGACATTTCCGGCAAATGAGGACAACTAATTATTGACTTAAATCTGTTGTTAGTGGGACATTAGAGTGAACCATAACTCTTAATTAGGAGATGTACTAGAGTTTCCGGGTAGATTATCGTCTCCTGATTCATATTCTCTGTATGAGAGGTTCATTCTGAACAAGACTTGTTTAAAAATGCACATTTGAATTGCGTGGATTTCCTTAAATATTGCATGAAGAACCATGATTGAACCAAGATAATTTCAATCTGAGTATTTTCATAGTAGTATTTCTTCAGTAAACTATGAATGAATTTTTGACCATCGTCCTTCTGCAATTTAAAACGTATTCAAATTCATTGAAAGAAACTTTTTACGGAACGAGTACTAGTCGCTGGCATTCACAGAATATGAATTAAGAGACGTTAATCTACACGGAAATTCTAATACATCTGACTTATTAGAAGAATTTCACACTTTCATTCTAATCATCTTTGAAATAATCCGCAATCAGTACGGACTGTGAGCCATCCGTGAATATCAAAACCGCGGTTTGCAAATACCCAAACTCAGTATTGGACCAGAAGAAATCAAGTAAAATTTGTAATACGGTTTACATATTCTGTATTATGCAATCTAATGAACTTTGTGCACTACTTTAGCAAATGCTAATACAAATATTAATTAATTTGTGATCTTAATTTGTACAAGTTGCTTTCTAGAGAACGCTTGATACAACAAAGTGAAAATGTTGTCGTTAATTTACAAGTTGAATGTTTTCAGTTTAGCTTAGAAGCCCTTTCCCTATCCTCCCCAAGAATGACTCATTCTCTATTTAAAAGTAGCACTCCAAGTAGTCAGAGATGAAAAATTAATTATGACCTTTATAGTGTCTTTAATTCACCATTTCTCCGTAAAGCTAATTTCTATTCATTTTCATGTTGTGACATGATAATTGCTTCCAAGTAATTACCAACGGGTGGTTCGTGGGGCGTAAAGAGGAAAAATTCCCAAAATGATTAAAACACTCTCAACTTGTAAATTAACGGACTTAATCTTTGACATTTTCAAGAATGTGTAATTTCCAGTATTGAGTTGAAAATATGACATTTTAAGAGATTGTAAAAAGTAGATCATTTCTATAGAAGCAAAAAAGCTTCAACCAGGCCCATAAACATAATTATAGTATCCTGTGAAATATTGAGTTTGAAATAATTCAATAGAGTTTGTACTTCTACTCTTGTGCCGACTATTCATGGTTGAAATAAACCAATAAACCTATTGAAGATTGATTATAAAATGATTAAAAGCCAAGAATAGGAAGAGCATATCTGAGAACTCACCGCTCATCTTCCATTTCAAGAGAGGATTCACTCTCACTGAGTTGACGTGAGAGTGCCTCCCTTCTCTCAATCTCATTCTTGAGTAGAGTCTTGAGCTTCTTATTCACTTCTTCCGCTGAGGCGTGTTCCCTGTCGAAAAGGGCTATTCTATCTACAGTCTCAGTTTGATTCTTCTGCACCATCGATCTGAGACGAATGACCTCCTCCCTTAGCTGTTGAACGTAGGCGGAGAAGGAGACCGAGTCGGGCTTGGTCTTTAAGCGCGTGATGCTCGAGTAGTTGGGATTTGGCGTTGTAGGGACGGACGTCTTCTCTGGAGAATGCTTCTGTGGTGTACCGGACTTGTCGGTCTCTGGTGGGCCCATTCTATCTCCACAGTCAACTTCCATAGCTTGACTGGAGGATTGTCTATGTGACTGACTAATCCTGGAAGCTTCCAGACTCGATGGTTCGGACCCGTAATTGGCCATTACCGAGCAATTCTTGACTGAGTTTCTGGTGCTCGAAGATCTCTCTGCCATGGAGAATGAATTATTCAACGAGTCGTTGTTATTGCACCCAAATTCGAGGTTATTAACACTTGAAGTTCCAGATAGGGGATTGCTGAGGTTTTCCAACTTTTCCTTGAGAAAACGCTTCTCAGTCTCTAATTTTTCCATCTTCTTCCACAACTTGTGCACGAGAGACTCTTGTTCCTGTTCAAGGGCATTCTCAAGTTCTATTTTTTCTCTACGTAATTTATTCAAACTACCCTCCTTTGTTTTGACGTCATTTTCCAACTTTTCAATTCGTGTATGTAGTTGGCCAATTTGCTTCTCTTGTTCTTGGGCGAGGGACTTTTCAAGAGAATCCTTCTCCTTCTTCAACTTTGAATATTTTTTGCTCAACTCATTAGTCAGACATTCCTCTTCTTGTTCGTAATTAATAGCGAGATTCTCTTTTTCCTTCTTAAGAGCTGTAATCTTTTTGAGGAGCGTATTGCTAATGAATTCTTCTTCCTGTTCAGCCTTGGCTTGAATATCAACACTCTCTCTGCGTAGCTGAGAATTTTGTTCGGTTAACGCCTTTACCTGAAGCTTTAAAGTGTCGACTTCGGCTTTTAGAACACGATTTTCTTGATTTAGGGAGTCGAGGCGATGTTGTAGGGTTTTATCATTTCTGACTGAATATCTAGATCCGTCTATTGAGCTAACGTCAGATTCCAGATCAACTTCAGATGGACTTTCAGCCATTTTCAAAATTGTTGGATCCTTTGCATTCAAATCTGTAATTTGAAATTGGTAAATATTTTTAAACAACTTGTCGCAATGTTAAAGTTGTTTTATTGACGTGAAATTTTGAATATTAGAACCTATCCTCTAGCAACATATTGATGGCATTTATTTGATGGATATCGAAGAGGAATTCTCACAAATCTCTAGTTCCAACCAATGGAATTTCATTTTCAAAGTTTCTCAATTATTATTTTAATTTTTCAAGAAATTACAAAATGAATCCATCCAAATACAGAATTCTGGGACATTTGATGTAGCAATGAGCCCAGAGAATCGTTCTTTGAATAGATATCGTAATGTTTTACCATGTGAGTTATTTATATGGCTACCCGAATTGTAAAATCATGCATTTTTAAGCTGAAAATATACATTTTTGAGAGATAAAAAAATTATTCAGGCACTTCAAAAATATTTCTACGATAATAATTGTTTGGTCTAAATAGTTATCACCGAAATGAAATGATAACACTGTTGATTCGAAAAGTTGCGAAAATAAAATAATGCCCAATACATGGCCAGTTGGTGTCATGATTATTTATTTAAAAAATACCTACTACCAAAAAGTAAAATTTTCATTTCTCCTGTCAAGCTGACATTTATCTCAAGAAAGCATATTCACACTCTGTGTATAAGAGCTACTAGTTCTAATTTCCCATCGGTCTTTGTTAAAAATAATAATGCAACGTCATAGGATTTAATCATGCACCTTATATTAGGTTGTTTTTTAAGTTCGTTCGTTTTTTTCATCCTCTGATTTCTAACTAAGATTTCGGGCACTTATTAATACCGTGGGAAAATAATACATATCACATTCGATTCTTCATTAATCAGAGTTTATAAAAAAACATATTTCAGATAAATAATTCTCATCATTATTGAAATATTCAATGTCAAATCAAGTACTTTTCGACCTCAATTTTCGAGAGATAATGCTTTATCTTTTTAAAAAGAAGTATAATGCAACAAAAAAGTGCCGAAGAGATATGCGATACTTTCGGAAAGGATTCTATCTGTGCGAGAACAGTTCAAAAATGGTTCAAAAGATTTCGAAATGGTCAATATAGCCTCGAAGATCAGCCTCGATCGGGAAGGCCAAGATTAGTGATTGACGACCAGCTGAAAGAAATCTTAAATCAGGATGCGCGTAAATCGGTTAGAGAATTATCTGAGGAGCTTGGATGTTCAATTTACGCTACTTTTAAACACATCAGAAGGCTTGGATATGTCAACAGACTCGATTATTGGGTACCTCATGAATTGAATGAACAACAAAAGTTAAAAAGGTATTCATCTTGCACTTCTTTGCTCGAAAAACATCAGGAATGTTCATTTTTGAACAGAATTGTAACATGTGATGAGAAATGGATACTTTTCACGAATATAAATCGAAAAAGATCTTGGAAATTAAATTCTGAGCCGCCTCTTTCTTGCCCTAAACAATCACCATACCAAAAGAAGATCTTGCTGTGTGTTTGGTGGGATCTAAAAGGCTTAATTTATTATGAGCTTCTCAAAAATGGTTTAAGAATAAACTCTGATGTTTATTGTACCCAACTTGATGAGGTTAACAAGAAAATCAAAGACTTACGGCCAGCTATGGCGAATAGAGGAAAAATATTTTTTCACCAGGACAATGCACGACCACATGTATCTTTGATGACTCGAAAAAAAATATCTGACTTGAAATGGGAGACAATGGACCATCCACCTTATTCCCCAGACATTGCTCCATCAGATTTCTACCTTTTCCAAGACCTTCAAAATCATTTAGGCGATAAAAAATTCAAAACCCGGAACGAAGTTGAATTTTGGGTTGAGGAGTATTTTGGCTCTAAAACCGAAGACTTTTGGAAAAAAGGCATAGAAAAGCTTCCAGATCGTTGGCAAAGAGTTATAGATTCTAATGGAAATTATTTTACGAATAAATACTATTTTAAGCAGTTTTTAAATCAATTTTTTGTTTTCATGAAAATACG
>JJOG01000395.1:0-12629 GCA_000715275.1 Gyrodactylus salaris
TTTTAAGAGCATATAAAAGAAAGGGGATACATTTTCAATCAATTTTATCTAAAAATTAATTCAAAGATACATTACAATGAGACGTAGATGGAATCATCAGATTAAATGTGTTTCTATGAAAGATAAGCCTTACAATCTCTTCTTAAATCTTTGTTTTAAAATGTATGAACTCAAAAGATTGGTCACATCAGGCATTAAGTATTGAGATATTCAATCTTAAACATGCTTAAGAGACTGACTACCATTCAAGATAAGTCAAAATAATATGTTGATTTGTACCCTAAGAAATTCACAGTGAATAACAGCGGATTATATTGTATTTAATGCCATACGAAAGTTAATGCTTCGTAAAAAATCACTGGTGGATCAACACAGAGAAACTTCTAAACACAACTATCCGACTCAACTATCAATATCGGATTTCTTTAGTGTCTTTTATAGGCGCATATCAATTATTTTTTAATGCATATTTTCAGTTGCCTTGGTTATATTACAGATACGTAATATGATAAATAAAGATTATTCCCATGTATAGTATTTATGTATAAAATATATACTGGAAAAAACTCTCAGCTCCCTTGTAATTGGCAGAAAGAAGATAACCTCATGAATCATTGACAAGGAAGGAATTTATAATTGAGAAAAAATTCAAAAGAAATTTCTTTTTTTTGCCAACTTTTAAACTAAGATCTCAGAAAAATGAATGAACATTATACATTTCTCCTTTTGTCGAATCTAGAGAAAATATTCAGAGAAAATTACATAGCTCTATAATCTAGACTTGCAGAGTTGAAAATCTTAAATAATAAAATTTGGGTAAATTTTCTAAGCGATAAATATAATAAAATGCTAGACGATCCGTTGTGAATGTACATGCAGTAGTCAAGTTTTCTCTACTTTGAAGTCTGCTAATTACTGTGGCACAAATTAAAATCGAAAATTTTCTTTCCCCCTCGTAGTTATCTCAAAAAGTTGTTCTTATTGAAGGAGAAACAATATTTGTAATTATAATTTGTCCTACATGTATTAGTTCGATTCATATCAATCCGCACTTCATATTTTTTAAAATTTAAAATTTCTATTTTTACACGTAAAAAATCAAAGAAGTGATCTCAAAACATAGAAAACGAATATTTGTGTTTCAATTGTGTTTCAATCAACAAAGCATACCGTTGTATATTAGAGAGGTAAAGATGATGTCAAAAAATGCATCAAGTCTGCATAATTTCGTGAAGAGAAGCCTGCACAGGCTCACAAAGAGTCTGTAAAGGCATTTTGAGAGAACAGTATCGGTAGACGGTGCGGATTGAGATGAATCGACTTAATATTAGTTAACCTCGAAGCATTGTACGGAATTTGAAGAAAGGAAATTTGTAACCCTAACCCTTATATAACATTTATGAATTTCACATCAGGGAAAAGTATGTCTTCTGGTAGTCCTTCTTTTATACCTAGCTTGTCTCGAAAATGTGTCGTCTTCAAATAATTCATTTCTCCTCCACTACAGGAAGAAAAGGAAGAGAAATACCGCAACGTATACGATGTTGATGGGAAATTAAACGACCTCGCCGCTTATTATCATCCAGATCCAGTGCAGATATACGAACAGCATCCTCTGTTGGTTGTTCTGAATTCTGATGATGAGACCCTAATCAATCATCCTCTTGTTCATGCCCTACTTCTCGAGAAATGGAAGGGGTTCGGTATTGTCTTCTATTACGTCAACTTGCTCATGTTTTGTTTATATCTGATCATGATCAACACTTTTATGATTATCGGCGAGCCACCAAGTAATTATGTGAATGCAACTGTGTGAGTCCAGCCATATGAAATATGGTTCTAGGCAATTTTCGCATAGGCCAATCAATGTAGAAGATGGTATTAAAATAATTTTGTTAGTGTACCTTCCAAGGGGTCTAATCTAAGCTTTATCTCGCATTTTGGTGCTTTCAATATGAATTCTATACTTTTAAGTCTGCTGATTCATTTGAGCAACATTCAAATTTCGAATTTAATGTATTCAAGAGGTTCTATAAAATTCAAAATATCTTTTAACTCTTATCCAACTAATAAGTTCTCATTAAGCTATTCTAACACCAAAGAAATAACCAAGAGGGGTTGACATGACATTTCATAGGAGTTCGACCTGTAGAATTGACTTTTTAATCTTTATAGGACCATGGAGCAATTCTGCGCCTCGGAATTGACACCCTTGCCAAATACTACCCTAGAAATAATTGGGATAATTCTGATATTGATAGCCTCAATCGCCATCGTTAAAGAGGTAAAATTATATTTTAAAAACCTTTTCAATTTTCTATCGCTTCATTTTCATAGTTGTACCAAATTTACAAGGGAAAGCTAGCCTACTTCAAGGAGCTAATCAATTACCTCGAACTGTTCTCCTACATTAGCGGGATTGTGGTTGCAATCAATTTCTCAGAATGTCTCACTCAAAAAGGTATTCGACTTGTGAGTCATAGGATTAATCCTTTTTTCCCGAAAATGCTTTTTTCAACAATTTTTATAGGAAAATTATTTTTTTATTCGATTCAACAAGTAGGGTTTGTAACGATAATTACTTTGAAATGAATTTAGAGTATTTTAGAACCATCCCTCGAAAGTAGTTAAGTCTTTAAAAATCTCAATTCCACAGTCCTTGAGAAAGGATAACTCCATTTAAAAATTATTTCCTCTTAAACAATTTCAACTAGCAATGGCAATGGGAGCTTGGTGCTCTATCCGTGCTCTCTTCCTGGTTCACGTTCTGTATCTTTCTACAAAAACTGCCGGTCATTGGATTGTACATGATTATGTTCATCAAGGTTTCTAAGACATTCTCAAAGCTGTTCCTTATCTTCATGACTTTGATTGTGACGTATGCTCTGCCGTATCATTTGTTGTTCTCGAATCATCCTTCATTTTCAACACCCTTCTATTCCATTGTCAAAGTGCTAGTTATGACGTCTGGCGAAGTCGATTATGAAAATGTGAGAGCCCAAATTATATTAATTTACATACTGAATCCTTAGTCAGAACTTGAAACCTCAAACTTGGTAGCGCAGTGGTAAGAGCGTTCGAACTAAACTATAGGGCGAATAGTTCTTGCCATGATTCAAGTCATTAATTAGAATCTACTGCAGAAGGATCGACACACTATTCGCCTCAGTATGACTTCTTGTTATGCTTCTCTAGACACTCCTTATTTTAACTCTGTGTATCTGACCCTTTCCAAAAAAGAGCAAACAAACTTTATGAAAAGGATGGATCTCAAGCAATCTCTTTTGGTCACAAATCAAACATTAAACGAGTCGAGATATGTTGTGTTGTTTATTTAAAAGGGGTCTGATACGAAACAAAACTTAAAAGGTGTAAACTAATCATTTCTTCTCCTCATTATTGATTCCAATAAGTTATTGTCAATAACCTTACATACATTACTTGTACATATTCCGTAAACGATAAGATTTTCAACTCGTATCCTATAAAAAATTTATTTAAACTCTCATCCTGAAATTGAAATTTTTTAAAGTCAGAATTTTAAAGATAATCTGTGGTCACAATTTGATGATTAATTATTAACCATGAAATTGCTTTTAATGCAAAATCGCTTGACATCTCTAATTTGAAAAAATTTGTTTATAAAAGAGATACGTATGTAGAAAGAAAACTGGTACGTTTATGATGAATAAAGGTGTCAGTTACAGGGAGTGAAAATGTTGAGAAAATTGTTAAAACTTCATTAACAACGAAAACTAGTATACTAGGGACGAACATATTTATACCAAAATTTATACAAGGAAAAAGAGGAGAGGTAGGGAGAGGAGGTTTACATTTTTCACCTGAGAAACCGGACTACTGGGGCTTACATGTATTCCATACTCCGATTTAATAGGTCGGATTATCTTTTGGACCCTATATAACCTACAAACTACAAAATCGCTATATTAAGAAAAAGGATTTCGATTGGGAAAAAATAAATGTTTGTTACAAAATTTATCAGCGCTTAGGTCGCTAAGAAATGGGTTCTCATAGGTTTTAACACTATCCATAACTCTGGCTAATAGATATTTTATTCAATAATTTTCATAAAGAGGTAATTGAGTTCTAACAGACTTTTAACATTTCAGCGATTTTAGCTTAGAACGTCCATCGATACACAAGTTTTTCATCTTCTAACCTCTCTAGGTTGAAAAATCTGATATTTTCGAGTTTAAGGAATTAATAGTTCATCTTCTATTTAGATATTCTACAGTGAAAAATACAACGTTGAATATCCGGTATCTTCATACTTCATCTTCTTTACGTTCATAATAATGATGAACATCATCTTGATGAACCTAACAGTGGGTCTCGCCATCGATGACATTGGGGCGATATTGAATCAGGCAAAGTTGAATCACGAGAAGATGAGAGTAAGAAGAGCGCATAAGTAAATTTTAAACTCCATACTTAAACCTATTCAATTCTAGATTATTAGCTGTCTCGACATTGAAACATCAATTCCAGACATGTATTTGAAGAAGAAGATTCGCAAATTCAAAAAGATTCATCCTAATCAAGATAGAACATGGAAAGATTATATAACTAACTTCATGTTCACCTATAAGCTGCCTGACTTTAGAACAGCTCGTGTAAGCACTGATGTCGTAGAGTTTAAGGTCTTAGATCTTCATTTCATGAAGCTTTCATGTCAAAAACTAATTTTTAACTAACTCCTTTCCTACTGCTTATAAGTAGTCTTACTAAAAATGAGTATTTAAAATAATTTTTGAATAATCTGAGCATTTAGACGTTACTTTTATCTAAGTGGTCCAGATAAGAGAAGAATTACATAATCTACCTGTGTCATTGGCTGCAACAAGTTGGACTGTTTATTCCTAAATGGGCTATTGAATGGGCATTTCTTTCCATGACCTAAATTCTGAATTCGGTTCTAACTCTAACAAGAAAGCCTTTTCATCACAAACTATGAAAATCCTTATTTTAAAATAAGCAGCTATTTTGAGGAGAAACTAATCTATAAATAAAATTTTTAACCCTTCTCTTAGTGGATGAAAAATGATGTTGAGAGTACAGAGACTCGTATTAGGAATGTGCTCAAGGATATTAAAACTCTAAAGTCGAAGATTCACGACATGTGTCTGTGGGCAGATGAAATTGATGAAATGGCAGCTAAAAAACAAGTATAAATATATATAACTAATCAACTATATTTAAATGATCCATTAGTGAGTGTGACTTCCTTTTGTACATTTCATAGACTTGAAGATTAGGAAAACTCAGGTTTAGGTTTTCAGTTTCTACTAGAGTAAGTGGATAAGCTCGATGCATCAGAAATCTTTCTAACTGCATTCATTGAACGCTCGAGCGTTGAGGGATGGCCTTGAATGTCATACACAAACAATTTTCACAATAGGGAAGTTTCTTTGCACATCGTTGAATATGGAAACAAAGGACTCCCAATCTACGGAATAATTGTAGCAATGGAGGTTTTTTAATTGGTTGGATCATTCCCTTCTTCAGTTGTCTTTGAAAAGGTTGACAAATTAGAATACAAAACTCACATCCCAGGGTTCCGTCGATAAATCAGCCTCGTTCTCGCAATAAATATATAAAGTCTATCCCATTCTCTCATTGGTCAATCTTTCACAAGTAGTTCCACGAAAGTAATTCATTCAAAAGAAGATTCATGTGTTAACCCAATTTCCAAAGTCTTATCAAGAAATCCTATAGACCGAAGTTAAACTCTTAAGAATGAAGTTGACACCTGTCTGAATGAACCTCTATTGTAATTTACATTCAGGAGTAAAATCATCAAGTTACCCAAATAATAAGTATAACTTAAAAATTTTACATGACTTGAAATTTTCTATATTTAAAGATGAGATTATCTTGTTTAAGTCAACCTCCTACAAAGACATTCAAATAAGGAGCTAGTCTACTATCTAACCTAGCAAAGACTTCTTACTTATCATGGCCCCCACTAAATCAACAATAAATAAGAAGACTGTCAACAACAACAATTCTATACTTTATAGTCTGCTGATTCATGTGGCACAAATTAAAATCGAAAAATTTCTCTACCATTATAGCTTTTCCAGAAAGAGGTTTCAGTAAAATTCAAGATAGCGGATTTGGATGTTTTAGCAGAATTGAAGGTTTAATCAGTTGTCTTCGAATATTCAATTATGAGAGAACGATCTTTCTTCTAGATTAAATACTCGTAAATACTCTGGAAGAAACTCTTAATCATAATATGAAGAGTTCCTGGATTAAATCCACTCTGTTAACCTTCATTTCGAGTTTAAAAATTATATCCGCTATCTTGTATTCTGCTCAAACTCGTTCGATACTAGATAAAATAGCATCGTATTGAACTTTATCCATGTGACGTGTGACTCTACTTACGCAACTGTGTTCATCATGAATGAATTCAATTCAAAATTAAGCCGCTCAAGAATACTGGTTGAAGACTCATCTGAAGTACTGATGAAACTAGCACTGAGCGTTTTGCTTAACCGATGAATTCCATATCCAATACAACATGCCAATTTTGTCTTAAAATATGAGGTGTACTGAATAATAAAGGTTTCATATTCCTATTTTCTGAAATAGACTTGAATAGCCGACCAATTCCAGATAATTCACTTTCAAAGGATCCAAGCAAATATCATACAAACTAATCAATCCCTATTAAAATAGTCTCCACTTTTTTCAAACAGATGTTTTCTTGATTAATTAATTTCGAGCTAGAAGTAAATATCAATGAACCGTTTTTAAATTTCAATTCATAATGCATTGTAAGAAAAATTATGATTCATGAATTGATTCTTAATTAAATCGTCGTAATTTATGAGTAATCAACCATTTCTTACGAAAAATATTGTATCGATGCGTGCGAAATATTTCCCTATTTTTGGCCTAGTGGTTTTGTATTTTCTTATTATTGTTCAGCTAGCACTGAGAGTTGATGTAAAATATCTTTAAATGTATTTCAGTTTATTTCAGTTTATCAAGTTATAATTAAGTTCCTAGCCAACTGTTAATCAATATGTTTATATTACAGAAAGGATTAATCAATGCTCAGAAGTGATATTAGAATAAATCGATAGAGCTATTTTTATTGTAAAAAAACAAACACTCATGTGAAATTATAAATGAATTTCTACCGAGAACCGCCCAATTAGAATACAATTATCTTCAAATAATTAGAAGAAGATTGATTTTCTTAGAATTTTCTTTAATGATCTAAAAGGTTTGTGTTACATTTTTTCGCATTGTAATAACAATGGATGAAATTGAAATGAGCTTCATTTATTTTGTAAAATTAGAGTTTATGAAAATAACTGTAATATGCTCAAAATTCAAATTTCAGCTAAAACTTGTTTCGTCTAAAGAAGAATCGATATAGGCGTTCTAGCTCTAACATTTCATTATCAGAAATATTCTCGTGTATAGTTGCAAACTCACACCCTTTGAAATACTTTAACGAACAAAAAATAAAGTATTGCTCATAAAAGTATGTATTTCTTCAGTACAAAATAACTTATAAAATTGGTTTATACAAATCAAATTGATATTCATTCTCGCGTCATTCATATGACAACAAATCGTTTGTGTCCATTTCTCATTTGAATCTGAAATCACAGGGATAGAAAGAGAAAAAAATTAATTTTAGTCGACTTTTGAAAATATCAGTTGGCTCTTATAAGCGAGTAAATGTGTTCTTTTTTAATGTTTTTTGTTGTTTAAAAAAACCAATAAATAAACTACGTGATAAGCTTATCTGGATTCACCTCATGACCATCCATTTCTATATTTGAAGTGTCCATGCTCTGATAGGGTACTGTGGAACTTTGAGTGGGCTCTGAGTCATCAACGTGACTATGCCATATACCATAAGTGAGGTATATTATGAGACCTGAATAAAATTCATTTGTATTTAATTATTTATGAACGGTATAACTCGAATCATTATCATCTGCCTACTTTGGTGCAGTACATTCATCCGAAAGTTTGACTTTCTTCAGCATTTCAGTTTCTTAAAATTAACAGTCAATCTATCTATACAAATATCATTCATTGATTTATATTTTTTTAATATTCTAAAGCTTTCAAGTTCAAGAATTGAATAATATTTCCATTATCTGTGAAATTTAAAGATACATATGAAATAGAATTTATTTTCATATATTAATTTCAAGTTCTTAAGGCGTTCAGAATTATTATCTTATACCTTATGACCAATTAAAAGATTATTCAAGATTATAAATTGTATAATATATAAGCTATTATTGGGTCGTTATAAACCGATATAAATCACGCATCATATTTGATATCCATATTTATCAAATTTACTAAAAAGCTCGAAACTTACCCACAAGAGTCCAAACGATAAATCGGGCCCAGGTCTCACCCGGCAAACTAACTATTAGAACAGAGTTCGTGAAAATTGTAATGGCTGGCGCAATTGGCATAAAAGGAGTCTTAAAATAGAAATTTTATATCAATTATAGTAAAACTACGACACATCATTTCACTTAGGATTTCTCTCTCTTATTAAGAATAGAAATACCCAATGCAAGATAGATCTATCGTAGAATAGTGCTCTAAAACATATTCCTAATGCTTGAGATAGTTCATACTGAATTATGAGAATGTCGGGAGCACATTGTGAAGATAAAGCCATATTCGATGTTGGCGTGATTCCCTAAACAATTGAAATCTCCCTTATAAGTTGCAAGAAGAATACATTAAGATCGATATTTTTCAATTTCTACATCCGGTGCACATTTAAAATTGAGTTTGGTAGAATGAGAAGCTTTCTTCGACTTCATTCTACTTATGATTACTGAAAATTACTCAGAAAAGTTTAGAAATTTATCGAAATCTCGGTCAGCAGACTCACTTCAAAAGCATCCAAATGTACTTTAGGCTTGTAAAGGGATAGAAGGCCAAATGAAAGCAGAGTAAAAATTATGAACAACACCAGTGTGAACAAAATCCAATTTGTTCTCATAACAATGAAGCCCCTTAGGCAGATGGCCGTACCGAGTGAGAAAATGATGAACGAGGTCAACAAAACTCTGAATGTCGTACAAGATCCAAAGTCCTTCCAGCACTTTTCCAGATCATAGCCCCACCTCCTCAGGTCAACTCTTTTATTTTTCATTAAGGAATTCTCATTTGAAATCTTTTGATCCAATTTTTCCTCATCAGTTTTCTTGGGATCATTCGTTAGCTTAGAGTCTTCAAAGTCGTATCGTAGAATGAACAAATCAACTCCAATTATATGATAGCAAAATATCGTACCAATACTCGCAAAATCAGCGAGAGTTTTAATATTCAAAAACAGTGCCATTATCATGGATATCAGTCCACCAACGAATAGGCTTGCTATTGGCACCTTGATCTTGGGTTGAATGTAGCCCAAGAATTTGAATAGTAGGCCATCACACGCCATGGCATATAGCATCCTTGGGACAACAAACATGGTTACAATTTTAGCAGCGCCAACTGCTATAATCGTACTCACGGCACTGAACCACATGAGGCCAGAGTGCCCGAGGTACTTGAAGCCATGTGGAAATGGCGACTGCAAGTCGATATCTTCTCTCGGTATCAAGTAGGCCATAGCAAGCGATGCCAAGAAATACATAACAGTACATATACTAAAAGCTGTATAAAGAGCTCTGGGGATGTCCTTTTTAGGATTTTTCGTCTCCTCAGCTGCATTCGCGAGTGCCTCGTATCCACTGAATGCAAATATTGTCAGGCTAGCGGCGTTGAGAAAGCCTTCAGCGCCGTGCGGAAAAAAACCACCGTTATCGGTCAAATTGCTCGGCTTGCCCACTATAAACGCGGCAATAATAATGGTTGTTAGGAATACGAGTTGAAACGATGAACAGACCAAATTAAATGTCATCGACATGTTGGTTCCCGTCAGAGTGAACAATATCAGTACGAGTAGAAAGAAGAACGCAACCAAATCAGGGGTCTTATCGAATGCTGAACCGGACAAGTGAACGAGGTTTGCCTCTGCCCAATTACTAAGACCATGATTGCTCATGACATCGATTGTACCGGAGAAGGACTTAGAGACCGCGGCAATGCCGATTATAACATCAGCAATCATTGTCCAACCAATAATGAAAGCTGGCAATTCCCCAAGAATTAGATAAGTATAGACATAGGCACTTCCAGCTCTTGGGATCATTGTCGCGAATTCACAATAACAAGCACCAGTGAATATGCTACCAAACGCCGCTAGAAGATAGGCGATAGATGAACTGGCTCCAGTGTAGTTTTTAATTATTGTTCCCGTGAGCACGTAGATGCCAGCACCCATCATGCTAGCTATAACGTACATGGTTAGTTGTGGATATGTTAGACATCTATCCAGTTCAGTCTTCATAGAAGAGTCCTGCTTGAGGGATCTGCGTCGAAATATCGCTTTGAGAAATTCCCTTGGCGTTAGACATTGATAACGCATACCTTTTAGAACAACTGAATAAATTGTGTGAAATTTAGAGGTTTACTTTCTTTTTACAAACTTGAGAATCGATATTATTGGTTATAGAGTTAGAATAGTCTGCTTCACCAATAGGAGGAGAAATTGCTTGAAAAGAAAAATTGATTGTCTGATAAAAGCAATGAGAGCAGAAGGAATTACTCTTGCCATGTGATCAACTCGATATTAATGTGAAGCGTTATTAAAAATATACATTTTGATCAGGATTAAGCTAATTAAAAAGATTCTGCCAAGTTACCTTTAAGAACTATTAAGGAATTTTGACAATTTTAAATCTTACAATATTTAGAAAATAACATATTCATAAATTTAAACAAAGACATATTTGAACTAGAATTTTCTGATGTTGTTTGAACAAACATGAAAATTTGCGTAGGTTTGAATTTTGAGCAATGGATATATTGAACTTTTTAAATATTGTTCCGAAAGGGCCATATTTTAAAGAATTCGTTTATGCCCCTCTAATAACGTGAATTAATTTTTTAATTTCAACTCTTTTTTGATGGCATGTTTTCTAAATAATTTTAAAATTCATTCTAAGCAAGCTAAAAAAATTATAAACACATTCGAGAGCATTGACGGACAATGACATAGTGTTTTAATAACTCGAGACCTCTCTTGTTCCTTACTAACGAGGATAAAAATCTTCGAAAACTCTCAGGACTATCAAGTTGATCGCAAACCTACTTCTCTAGTCAAACTAGATGAGATGTTTTTAAAAGTTTAGATAACTATTTACTTGAGTAGAAAATAGATTTATTTATAAAACATGATGTACATTCTGAGAGAGAAATTTAGCGGGCGTACACTTCCAGAGTCACCATGAGCTTCTTGGAAGCGACCTGATCAGAGAGTTTGGAATGACAACGACTAGCAATGCTGTCAAACTTTGCCTTGGAGCATAAACCTAAAAAGTAGGATTAACATAGTTGTCTAGAAAATGAATTCAATCAAATATTCTTGAAAACGATTTCAATCAAAGAGCTTACCTGGCTGTAAGGCTTTGATAGAATCCAATATTCTAAAGACAACTGAATTTATCAGAGTCGCTGTATTGTTGTAATTGAGTTCATCGCGTTTTCTAAATAGAAACAAAATTAAATTTACAAAATTCAATCTCTAGCTATCTATGAACATAATAAACTCTTGATTTTGTTATTAGATAAGTCATAGAGAAAGATTAATATGATTTATTAACAGAACGTTCTACATGGTCACAAGTAGAGAAATCCAACGCTTGGTTCTCTAAGAAATCGATCTTATGAGTAATCAATCAGAAGCTTTGAAGCCTGTGTGAATTAACTATTTCATGTCCCTCTTATGGTATTGTATGTTTTATTGTCAGAGAGGGCTTATTACAAACAAAATATACAAGAAAAAATTAAAAGCCCTAAATTTGTAATCAGTAGGGCTACCAGAAATGTGTATATTTTCAGTTCAAAATATGTAAAATAAATTTCAAAATATGCACTTATCTAAAATGAGTAATAGATAGTGCGTATTGTAGGTTATGATAAATAAATAATTTAATATTCTAATTTAAGAAAATCTGTTGTGAATAGCTTATCATCGCCAATATAAGCACACATTTGCGAAAAGATTCTTTGACGTATCGATTCATTTTTGTCAATGTGAAAGGAGACAAACCCCCTCATGATAAACGCTGTGAATGGCGTTGTCTTATTGGCTGATGACTTGTTGCACTTACACACCTTAGCTCCTACACATTTTGTTGCGCATACACACATGTACATCCTATGCCCTTGTGTGTTATAAAAAATGGTCAATAGAGTATCAAATGTGCTATTCATATTTGAAGGATGTATTTCTATCCAGAAATCGTAAAAACTATAAAAAATGATCGTATTATATTATATTAAAATATGTATTTCCATGGAAAATATGTAAAAATATGCATATTTTGCTAAGAAACTTTTTTCAAACTTTTGAATAGTTTTTCTTCATGAGGAAACCACGAGAATTGAAATATCAAAAAATAAAAAATATGCACTTGGTAGCTCTAGTTATTATTCTATGGATGGTTCTCTCAGAGTATGAATACTGAATAGTAGCTTAAAATTACCTAACCAATTGT
>JJOG01000397.1:0-16124 GCA_000715275.1 Gyrodactylus salaris
TTTATAGACTTCGTCAGATGAAAGTCCCAAAGAATTGCCAGATTTAGAAACGGAATAAATTTCGCTTTCTCTCACGACCAATTCTATCATTTCTTCTGTTATAAATCTTTTGAAACTCTCAAGAATTGTAAATATTTCCTCCACAGGATCTTCACATTGAAACTCTTCAGGAATGAATGACAAATCTTGCCTGATCCACTTTTCCTTACCTGACTTTCCTTTGGAAGTTACTTCTTCTTCATCTGATTCAGCATGAGGGAATTCTCCGTTTACTTCAATCAAAGAACATTCACTATCTGAGCCTCCAAAGTCACTATTATTCGCGTCAATTTCATCAATGAGATCCATTATGAGAAGAAAGTAGAAAAAGAGGTTCTTTATATAGAAGATAATTTCGCTACGAATGGTTGGTTAGATTTTACAAATTTATCCATTCGTTCTCAAGTTGAGACCAAGTTAAGTTTATCAAAAAATGTATTCAATAGCAGGTTATTGAAAAAAACTTAACCAAGTCTCAGCCCTGTGTCTAGGCACTGAGAACCACTAGAATAAGTGTTGAGTGTTCGATTCCCACCTATGACATGCTGATGATTCCTAAAAGGGATGAAACGTCATGTGTGTCTGGCTGGTTCGACTATTCAAGCTTTCAAAAGTCAGCAGTTTTAGTGTAAGGGTGAAATTATCATGAATTATTGACAAGGTTGTGATAGTCGAAATGAGAGAGATGTTAGGGAAGAGATGATTTATCTTCATGAGGGGGAATTAATAGGGCAACCAAAGGTGTATTCATAATTTATTAATTCAGAAACATTTATTATGGAAGGCGCAATTGAAGATGAATATTATTTTTACAAATTTCTGTTCTAATTGCTTTCAATACATCTACCCTATAATAACCATGTGATTTAGAGTATTAATAACGAATAATCTATTCGTTTTGAGGGAATGTTGAAGAGAGAGAAATTTTTGTTCATGCTCGATTTCATTCTTCTGATATTCAAGAGATATCTTTTCAAGATTTAGAATTATAGAAACAACAGTAAATAAAAGTATTTGTGATTTTCGATCTATAGATTTTGTTTAAATAGTCCAACATATTTAAAAAAATGTTTGGCTTAGTTTCTAAAAGCTATTTTTAAATAAAGGAAAATCTGACATTTTCACCGATTCCAAGGGTTTAGGAGGAAAAATAAAGTTTTATAAACGCTACTCTCAAGTAGAGAGGTTATAAAAACTCACTTGTAGGGAATTGTATTTCTGTTCAAAGTTGATCCTCATACTTTCCTTCGCCTTCAACTCTCCCTGGAGACTCTTGGCCCTATCGATTTGCTCGGTCATCTTGGCGGCAGATTCAGCCAACAGCCTTTCCTGCTCTTCGGCCTTGTCCAATAGATTCTCACCGCCAATAATGATCTGATTCTCCAGTTCGTTTATCTTTTCGCCGATTCGGCGCTTGAGATTCTTGGCGTCTTCTAGCTCCTTTTCCTGCTCGTAGACGATTTGCTATAAGGCAATCAATTAACTTCCTAAATTTAACTTTTAGTTTCTACTTACGAGTATGCGATTCTTTTCATCGTGAACCATATCTTTGTCCATTTCGAATAGACGACGGTTCTCCTCCAGATTCTTCTTCAACTCTATAATCCTTTGAGACTCGTCCACTCCGTCAATTGTCATTAGTGATCCTTGTGCTAAAGAGAGCGAGATTTAGAAAATTCGTACAAAATGCATCGATTCAAAAAAATGTGTTCACATTGTAACACAGAGTCTGCTCAATAATTGATTAGCTCAGGAGGAAATAATTTGACATGTGATATTATTTTAAATATTTTTTCTGAAAGTCACCAAAAATAATACAATACAAAAAGGAATTGCAAATAGAATTATGACTGCCAGAATAATGCATTATTTTACAACAGTGAAATATTTAGAATCTTGAAATTAATTAAGGCTTAATTATGACTCACCCCTAAGTTGCTTGCGTAAATTCTCAATTTCATTCTTATACTCCAGAAGGATAGCGTCTTTAGGATCAAGGTTGATCCTAGCCTTATTCTGGATACTCTTGGCTCTATGTGCGTACCTCAGGGTGGATAGAGTCTCCTCCAAGTCGAAACTTGTAGGGCTAATATTAGCGATCATAACGGTCTTGGAATTGCCCCCTAGAGAATCCTGGAGGAGACGCGTCAATTTGGAGTTTCGGTACGGTGTGTACTTGGAGTTTTTGTCGACAAGACTCGAGATGACATTCCCTAGTGTGGTCAGGGATAGGTTGATCTTGTTGGCCTCCAAGAGCCGTTGGCCACTGGCTCCGGACTTGGATTGTCTCTCGGAGCCGGCCAAGTCTACTAAATGCAACTTTCCACTAATCAGAGAGCACTGGTTATCACCGAAATCTTGGGAGCGCTCAATGATTATTGAATAGATGGCATGGGAACGTGAGCTTAACTCATTGATTTTGGTTGCCCCGACAACGCCTAAATAAAGTGGTTGAAATCACTAAATTATAAAATATTTTTTAGTTCAATCATAGATCCTGATCTTAGCTCTTTTCGATCGGCTATCATGGTTGCGATTAGACACAATTTGTTATCTAAAATCTAAATGATTTTGAAAATAAAAAAAGTCTGATATTTTTCTGAAATGTATGATTGTAGGACGTTATTAGTACATTTTACTAATAAACTTGTTTATTTTTTAAATAAAATTGAATAGAGTGAAGAGCATTGGGTTGGTTTATGAAAAGCAATGCATGGAACTTGAGCGTTCTGTTGAAAAAACAATATAACAATAATACTTGTAAGTAGCAGCTTACGATTTTTATTTCCTTGAGCAAAATATTCCTCCATTTGACCGGGAGAGTGTACAACGTGTAGTGAAAGATCTTTAACGTAAACGCCAATATCAGGTCTCTCTTTCACATCGAGTTTCTTCTTAGGGTCGCTCACAAGTAGGTCTCTCACTTCTTCATTGTAGATTTGTAGATACGAAATTCTGACAAGAAACTTTTTATCAGAGTTATTCTTAGCGATTGACCCGAAGATGTGAGCAAAGGAATTGTAAATAATTCCCTTCATTTCATTAGGCTCCTTGTGGCCCTCCATAGTGAAAGTCTTTCCAGTTCCTGTCTGGCCATATGCGAATATTGTACCGTTGTAGCCTTCCAGACACTTTTCAACAATATGATGGGCTGACTTGGTGTAGACCTCGAGTTGAGTAGCACTTTGGTCGAATACGTTATCGAAAGAGAATTCTTTAATAGTTTCCTCTTTACATATGAGAATTTTGGAGTTTTCTTTATCAACCTGAGAGAAATTAGATTATCCAACAGTCTGCAGCAAAAATAAATAACGTTTGTTAAACAAAGATATCTCACCTCTACAGCATTAGGGTAGTTGAGGCTTTTCTCGTTAGCATTTGAGGGTCTACATCGAACGCAAACTCTAACATTATCCTGATCGTCATAGTTCAGCTTAGCCGGTCTAACGATTGTAGTTGACATAATTCAAATAGACTGATGATAATTGACATCAACAATGAAATATTAATTTGTTAAGAACAACCTTGTTTTATTGAATAACATTTATTCAATAGAAATTCAAATTTAATTCGATATTTTAATTTTTAAATGTACAGCTATAGAATTTTCTTGGGAAGTTTTAATTACTGGAATAGATGCAGCAGAATCAGTAATAATCTAGAATAACATATGAGAAATAATACTTACTAGATGTTTGATTTCTGGCATGTCTGTGTAGATTTCATGACTTATTTTGGTTTTGTAAGTATCGAGTACTTCTTTAAGAAGCAGGAATGCTAAAGAAACTGACTTATTACCTGATCCATGGAACCAATACTCAGATTTTACACTTTTTGTTTCTATCATCTTGTCAATTCCCCTTAAAACTATAGGTAACTGGAGTTTTAAAGGCCGTTGCGACGTGATAAAATAATTTAGGTCATCATTTGGAATATCAAAATGTGGATTTTTACAATAAACTTTCGATGGCTGAGATAATAGTTTGGAAATCATCAATTGTTTGTAAAGTTTGATTAATAAAACAAAAATCCTCTTTTGATTCCCCAAGGAGTGTTTTACTAGACTTTTGTCAGTTATTTTAAATCATTTGTCCATAATATGCAACATGTTTAGGCGCATAATTTATATAATCCACATATATTTATTCATATTAAATGGTTACGATGAAGGCTTCTCTTGTGAGAATACCATCTGCGAACCTAAAGCAGGCAATCTTCTCGTCGGCAGAGAGAGCCAATTATCCGCCTCTTCTACTTGCGGATTAAATAAAATAGAAACCTTTTGTGTTGTCACACCTCAAGGGGAAAGTGAATGCAAAGCATGCGCTTCCGCTCAGCCCTGGAACGAAGTCACAAACCCAGAGAGCCATACAATCGAGAACGTCGTACCTAGCAATCCAAGGAAAAAGGGTCGCTGGTGGCAATCGGAAAACGGTGTCAACAACGTTACAATTCAGATCAACCTAGAGACTCAATTTCAATTACTATCTACCTATCTACGCTTCAAGACCTATCGACCAGCAGCAATGTATGTCGAAAGGTCTGACGATTTCGGACGCTCTTGGAAAAAATATCAGTATTTCTCAAACAATTGTGAACGTGACTTTCCTGCGATACCTGTCGGTCCACGGCATAAGCTCGAGGATGTTGTGTGTACAGAAAAGTATAGTTTATTGACACCTTCGGAAGAGGGTCTTGTCAATTATGTCGTCGCTCCGAATCATTATAAGCAGAAACATGATCTCTATAGCAAGTATATTCAAAACTTTACTGCTATTACTACACTGAGGGTTATATTCGTCCGGCTGCATACACTTGGTAAGTGTCTTTTTATTAAGTTTATATTCAAGGTCAAATTATTCAATCTTTTTCAGTGAAGAAATCTTTGTATTATTTTATTGAACATTATTTTTTATCTGAAGTGAATATGATAAAAACTTATGACCTATTTCATAGATCGAACAATTTAAGGTCTCCAGTTTGATTTTAAATCGATTTTACAAGTGTATTTCAACTTGACATGTTAAATAGCCCTTTTCAGTTGAAGACAAACATGTCACAAATTTACTTTTTAATATTTGCAAATTATTGGTGGGCAAAATCAAATGTCTACATTCTGTGGAACGATAAAAATTCGGATTCTCTCTCTTTCAAAAATTTACAAAATGATAATCTTTCTTCTTTGAGGTGACACAAACATTGACAGAAGTGATTTGTTAAAGAGGAAATACTACTACGCCTTGTACGAATGGTTTGTTTACGGCCGATGTTCTTGCTTCGGTCACGCTTCCGAATGTATCCCAAAGAGCTTCAGGGAGAACAAGAAGCCGTACAAGGTCTACGGTGTATGTCGATGTAGGCACAATACTACTGGAGATAACTGTGAATCTTGCAAGCCGTTTTACATGAACAAGCCATGGCAACCTGCAACAAGCACCTCGCCGAATTCTTGTGAAGGTGAGTGGATGATGCCTTATGAAATCTCGATGATGGAATTTAAGCAATTTTCTAGTTTGCAATTGCAATGATCATTCGAACGAGTGCAGCTTCAACTCCATCATTTACGCGGCGTCCGGCAACAAGAGTGGCGGCCATTGTCAGAACTGCCAACATAACACGGAGGGCGATAATTGCCAATATTGCAAGCCAATGTATTATAGGAACAAAGATGTATCGATAAATCATCCAGATACTTGCTTGAGTGAGTTCTATCCACCAGCTTACTTTGAGACATGTTTGAGGCTTTTGTTATAAAAAAATTAAAGTCATTAAAAAAATAAAATTTTGAAGAACCTTTTAATAATTACCAAGTCTGCTAAAACCTGACTTAAAAATGCAAAAAAAGTTTCCTAGAGGAGTGAAAATCTAGTTAAAAAGGTTCTAATACAAAAAAAGGAATCCTACTTAATCAAGTGTGCAATGATGACATAAGATTCTAAAATATAACAGAATGTGAATGCCTCACGGATGGAGTACGTACAAGTGACCAATTTTGTGACCAATACTCGGATATCGAGAAGAACACTGAAGCTGGAAATTGTAAATGCAAGGAACATGTTACTGGCAAGAGGTGTGATCAATGCAAATCTGGTTTCTACAACCTCGATAGAAACAATCTCAAAGGATGTACTCGTGAGTGCTAACCATTGGTCCTTGGAACTAATTAGTTGAATTGTCATTCTTAAATAAAGCCTGCCAATGCCATATGCTGGGAACGATCGATAATAGGGGCTGCGATCCACACTCGGGTACATGTCAGTGTAAGCGATATACTACCGGAGACTTGTGTGATCACTGTATTGTAAGTTGTAAGCTTCACTTAGTAATCATTCTCTTTTTCTTTAAGATTGCGAAAATACTACCTTTTCCAAGTATTTATTTATTTAAATTAAAAGAAATATTGCATTAACCTTCCTAGGCCCAGGCATAGAAAAACTTGAAATTTTTAGAACTCTTTTGCAGATTAATTAGTGAGGCAAATTCAAAAGACATTTTTGTCTCCAACTTTTCCCAAAAGAATTTCTCTTTTAAAAGTTACGAAATCTGAATTACCAGATGAAATATTTTTAACTTGTCATATAATTCGATGAGCAATCTACAAAAGGAAAAACAATTTAACAATTTTCAATGTGAATTAGAAAAGATATGGCAGTTTCAAGATTTAATAAAATTTAAAATTAATATATAAAATTATTTTCGCGCGCACATTTCAACAATTGTATTTTTGGAACCTAATATTATTGAGGTGCAAGAAACATTTCTTCAGTTAGTTTCTGGTAGTTCGAATATTTCTATCACTCCTCTTGCCGGAGTTATGAGCCTTCTAGTGAGATGTAGCAATAATGTGGGCCTAGGAGGGTTAAAGACAAAATATTCTAAAATCGTAGTGGGAAATTTCATCTTCAAATCATACCAAGAGACTTCTTAATCCTCCTTATTTCTAGCAAGGATATTTCAACTTGACAGATTCAGCCGGTGGCTGCCAGCCTTGTGCATGTAATCCAACAGGCTCAATAAACCAACAATGTGACTCCCTATCGGGAGATTGTGTATGTAAAACCTTTTACAAGGGCAGAGATTGCTCCCAGCTATCAGAAGGATACTACTCACAGCCTCCGGATGGAGATCCGGATAACACAGATATTATAATGGATCCTACTGGGAATGGGGGTGATCATGTTATTGTCCTCGAGATTGATCCGAAAGACTTTAAGCCGGAAGATACGGTGCAAATCGACATAAAGCCAGAACAATTGAATAATAAGGACTGTCAACCTTTTACACAATCATTCAATGTCGACCAAAGTTTGTTTCCTGTGTACATGTTAATTCGCTAGCAGAACTGTTCAGCTATTTAAACCGAATCCTTATTTTTAATTATCAAAAAAATGTGTCAGACACAGAGCTTACGAAAATGAGCTGATAATTCCAGTTTTCTGAAACATTCTAGATAAGTATGGAATTCAATATTACTCCGAAGAATATCCAAATTGAATTTCTAACCAATATTTTGTACCAAAGTTTTATTTTACGCAAAAGTTGTCTCTATTCGTGAATTATTGCATACTACTTCTCAAGGCACTGACAAGTTGATTCTGAAGGATGTTTGCTTGGAAAAGTCTGAGCCGATCAAGATAAAGGTAGATCGTAAATATGGTCCAGACAACAAGATCATAATATCAAATGTAAGTGATCTATTTAGGAGATGTATTAGAATGAGAATTATTAACGATTCCCTAGATCTACCTCCTACCAATCACTGATGACATGAAATACGCTGATCCCCAACATTGTGAGCAGTTTAGAGAGATTTACGCCAAGAAGAAAGATGGCACAGCAACAGACCAGGAGCTGATGAGCATCACTCCAGTATGTGAGCCGTACCTCGCTAAGGACTATATTGGCTGGAAAGAGGCCGGTTCTATGGCTCAGAGTGAGTAAAATTCTGCATTCTCTAACGCTAAATTCTTAGCCTCACTAGAGAAAGTTTTAGAGGAGAAGAAGGAAATTAAAATAAGTTTGAGAATATTACTCAATAATCATGAAATTATTTAATCAGGGTGTGATTGTGATGTAACTGGATCGATTGACATCTCTTGCGACAAAGAGACCGGACAATGCAATTGTAAGCCTGGTGTCACTGGAAAGCATTGTGATGCATGTCTTCCCTTCCACGTTGGCTTTGGAACTTCTGGTTGCATTGGTAAGAAAAGGTTCTTTCCAAAAAAGAGAGAACTAAAATTTTGAATTCCATGAATTTCTCTGTTATGGCGTAGTAATTTCTGTTGAATAAGCTTCTTATAGTCTCAATTCAAATTTCTAAACAGCTGGGTTTTGTAGTTATCACCTTTGGCGAATCGTCGTTAATTTGTTTGTTTGCCAACTATCTATGAATTCGGGTCTCAAGTCTGAATCAGATCAATCTTTGACTTGTTTCTTAATCTAAAGCCTTACGAGCTGGTCTTTCTAATGAAATCATGAGCATCACTTGTTGTTGGCGAATTGTCGTCAATAAATTCATGAAGAGTTGAGAATTAATTTTTATTTCCAACCTGAGCTATATATATACTGATGAGTCTTAAAGAAGACGAAACGCGTATATGGTTGGTCATTTGAATTTCTTTGTACTTCTGATTTTAATTTTTGTAACCTCTTGTGACCAAAACCGAAGGGATTGGTTTCCCCTAATCACTCTGGAAATATAGTTTAGTTCATCAGATTTGATTATCATTTGATGCGTGCAACGAGAAGAAATGTAAAATAATAAATTCCATTTTCAGCTTGTAATTGTTCGATGAAGGGATCCACCGAACAAATGTGTGATGATAACGGCAAGTGTCCATGTAGAGAGGGAATAATTGGAGACAAGTGTGATAACTGTCCGGATGGCTATTGGAACTTTCCAAATTGCATGCCCTGCGAATGTAACGGCCTTTCAGACACATGTGACCTGGTGAGCCTTTAATACGCCTCTTGGTAGTAGAGAGAATCAAAAATTAAACCTAATTATGATAGAGTAGGATCGGAAGAAAATCTAGATATGAAATAACGGTTAACTGTTAGATCAAGGATACAAATATTCTATTTTTTAAGAATTCTTCTTATTTTATCTGAAAATTTTAAAAACATTTAAAATCAAACCCAATGAGGATCTTATCTTCCCTAGAAAACTGGCGAATGTAACAACTGCATAGACAACAGCTCAGGGCCGCGTTGTGAAATATGCGCCGAGGGCTATTATGGAGATCCAATGTCGGATGTAAAATGTCAGCCTTGCTCTTGCCCGGGTGGCGGGGTTAATCACGCCATTGGCTGTCAGTATGACCACTTGAGTAAGGGGATGGCGTGCCTTTGTAAGCCTGGCTACACAGGGCCGACATGCAGCCAGTGCGCTAATAATTACTACGGAAATCCTTCTGAGGTGGATGGAGAGTGCAAAAAGTGCGATTGCAGTGACAATGAATCCCCTTATAATGCTTGCGATCAGATTACTGGCGATTGCATTGATTGCATGAATAACTCCAAGGGACAACATTGCGAGATAGTGAGTAGAAGAATAATCAATAGGCCTTTACAATGTATTAAAAAACCGTAGAAGCAGTTAAAAGTTTCTTAGGTCTTTGTGTATTTAAAAATGTAATTTTTGGCCTATTTTCTCCATTATAACAAAATAAAACAGTCTTTGCAAAGTAAGCTAGATGGATTCTCATCTGTATAAAGCCAGCGTTTGTGAGTTTTAGCACTTGTACCAACACTGATTATGTCTAATTCTGAAACACAAAATTAGATATTTTACCAGTTTGTATATGAAAATACTGTTTTCGAGTCAGCTATTCTAAAGATGAGTTTTAAGTGAAAACAAAGGTTTGAAATTTGTTCTTTTATCATATAAGCAAGTATTTAACGGAACTTTTTCAAAAAAATATTTTCATGTTCCACCCCACTGTAACAATATCTTTTTCTGTTATTAAGCCTCTCATATTCGTATTAGAGGTTAATAATTATTTTTCTTAAAAATCTTTTATGCAAAAGATGGTATGTTCAATGGATAATATTCACTTCCAATGAAAATTGAAGACATTATAGTGTACAAGTTTAAAATTCTGCATAAGAAAATATTACTTAACATCGAGAAATATTAAAAACATCAAATTCATATTAAAATCTACTTTTATCTCTAAATGAAGATTGATTTATAAAATACCCCTTTCTAGTGCTCAGATGGATATTACGGTGATGCCACAAAGCAATCCTGCATGGCGTGCAATTGCTATTCCCTCGGCAGTGAGGACGTCTACAAGTGCGACCCTAGTAACGGCCAATGCACCTGTCTGCCATTTGTCACTGGGAGTAGATGTAGTGAATGCAAGGAGAATTATTTCAACATGACCTACGGTATCGGCTGCCATTCATGTGGCTGTGATCCCTATGGATCTTTTGATTTGAAATGTGATGTTCGTCTCGATAAAGATTAATCCCAACTGCGAATGGTCGATAAACATTGATTTTCTTTAGGAATATGGTCAATGCAATTGCAAGCCAGATAGGACTGGTCTCAAATGCGACAGTTGTCCTTATAATAAATACGGAAATCCTAATACCCAAGAGGGTTGCAAAGGTGAGATTAGTCCTAAACCAAGAACTCATAGGTTAAATCTATCTAAAAATATAAATATTTAGGATAATCACTAGGGCTACCCAAAATATGCATTCCTCTCTGAAAAATATGCAAAGTAATCTTAGAAATATGCAAAAATACACTTTTTTACCGTGTATAACAAGTTCATTTTTCGTAAAATATGCAAATCGGAACAAATTCCTGTTTAAAATATGTATTTCAAAACTTAAGAATAAATTAATCTTAAGATCTCATTTTAACATTTGAGATAACAATTATAACTTTCTATAAAAATTCCTGTTCTTTCAATGAGTAAAAAAAAGTCAATTTCTTCAAGATTGTGAGTGTGATTATCGTGGCTCAACCGGCATGACATGTAATTCAAAGACTGGCCAGTGTCCTTGCCGTGAAGGCATCGTCGGATTGAAGTGCGACCAATGTGATCGGGGTACTGAGGGAGATCTGCCGAATTGCCGACCCTGTGGAGAATGCTGGAATGACTGGGACTCAACTATTACTGGTTTAGTTGGTAAGTCAAGATGAATTAGAAGATATAGACAAGAAGATCAATTTTGTGTTTGAGCTGTTGACATGGGTTGATTCGGGTTGAATCATTTTTCATTCTTTAAAAGTTACATTTTATCATAGGCAAAATCAATGAAGTAGTAAAAAGCGGCAAAAGTCCCATGCCATCAGAGATCAAGTATGAGCTATCGAGTCAGATGAATTTGTTGACAATTCTCGAAAGCCTCAAAGGGCATGAAATGAAAGAGGAAAGCCATGCAAAGATTTTCGACCACATAGAAAGACTTGAGTGAGTGGAGGTAGAGAATTTGCAGGTCTATTTACTAATCAACTGCCTACTCTTTAAAAGGACTCAAATCCAACAAATTCAAGACGGAGGAATGAAGAAGAGTGAAGATTTCACAAATGATGTTTACGAGATGAAGGAGAAGACAACTAATGAATATCTCAAGTTCCAGAAGGAACTCTCCATTCTCAAGACCTTTTATAATGAAACGATTTACAAGTACGATTCGTACATGTCTTCTAATCCAAAAGGTAATTATGACGCTTGCCGATCGATTTTAAATACTTTCTCTAGCTTTTGGGGTTACATAAACAATGTTTATTAAACATGAAGGCATATTTTACTCACTTTATCCCTAGAGTCTCATCAAGGCCAGCATTAATTAGCATTATTTTTAGCCTGAATCTCAGATCAAAATAATTTCAAAATTTTATAATCCACAAACATTGTTGAAACTTCTTTTTAAGCTGCCTTTGCGGAAGCAAGAAATCTCTTCTACCAAATCTCTCCTGTGACAATTGAAAAGGAAAAGATTATCGAAACAAACTCCTCCTACAACCAGTACTTTGATAACATTAAGCGCCAATATCAATTGCAATCGGCCAAGTCGAGAAAGGTCAAAGGGGACTTGAATAAAATACAAAAGACAATTTATGGAATGAACAAAAGAGTACGAAACAATATTCTTTGAAACATTGAAAGAGCTCACCTGATAGAGTCTTTTGTTTGGGATCAATTTTTAGGCGAAGATTGAAATAAAACGAATTTCTAACTCAGGCTCGCAATGTATTCTCTTGACAGAAACCTATACAGGTCAACTTTTACGAACATTATTGAAAATCGTAGTTATTGTGAGGTTTGTTTATGCATTGCCCCAACAGTAAATCAAAGGAGGGTAGTGGAGCTTGCCCCTTTTATTAACCTTCAATGATTCATAATGATTATGAAATGACATTTTTATAGAAATTTGGGAATGTAAATTCATTGAATTCATTCCACACCTGATCGGAATACATTCTCGAGTCCACATGTTAATTTATTCCTACAATCTTATTGGCCATTTTGGGGAGACAAAAAGGTATAATAACACGATTTTTTAACAATGTTCGTACGTGTTGATCTGTATCTATCAATACTGATAGTTCAAGAAAGAAACCCATTGCTTGAATAATGGATTTCTTTAACCCGAGTTTACAACATGAATGGAACTTGAAACATTGGCTACATAACCAAAATTAAAATTTTTGTGAATTTTCAATACAAGATCTATCCAAATGATTAGATGAGATAATTCATAATAGCGTACAAAATTTGACATTGCTAATTTTTCTCAAGATGTGTGGTGAAGTGAATCATGGCTCTATGGACAGAATTCCTGAGGAAGGAAGCATATGTCCCTCGATTTGCGGTGGAGCGGGCTGCGCCGTTATCGACCAAGCCATTGGCTCTCTGCAGACCTTGCAGACAATCTCTCACATAGAGTATAGTCCGTTCACATTCTCTGCGAGGTCTGTTTACAACGTCCGCTCGAACAGTAAAAACATCTATCGGCCTAACGGGTCACCCCTCGGCATTGGGCATCATCCAATGTGCGGTACTTTGAGTGCTTGCAGTCCCAATATCGAGTCCAAGATTCGCGCTACTCTCAAAGACGTCAAGGTTCTTGAGGAATCTATGAGTGATACCCTCTCAAAGTTTGGCGATGCTGAAGATGTTCTCGGGAAGGTGGGTTTTTGGTTCATATCTCTTGATTGATCCCCATATTAAAATTTTCGGTACTTTTCCATAAGAATATTGTTTAACGCATTTGCTGGGTCATGCTAAAAGCTGTTACTTTTTATTCATTGGTACAATTAAAAGATTAAAATTAACTTTTCCCAAGCTCCTAGAATTTTCTCTCTACAAGATTAAGCAAATTCTGCGTCGTATATATCAGTCTATCCCTTAATTATGCACCATAATTAGTTAATGTGGAAGCGTCAAATAATTGATATATAATTTGAGACAATTTTTGATCAGATTTTATTCTTTTCGAATTTGGAGCCTAAATGATAAGGAGAGACATGTGATTCTCTCTCGCTGGATTCGACTGATTGCAGGTTGGCACCTTTTGCTTTTTTACATGAAAATAGTTTAGCTTCTCAATCAAACTGAGTTTTGAGACGTTACATTTCCCATTTGCAACTAACGACTTTTTATTGGGGGTTAATTTTTGATTAGCAATCTGTAATTCAGGCAACAAAAATCATTTGTCAAAACTTGGAAAATCTCTAATAAAAGGCTAGAGTTAGGATCAAGGTAACCTCATAAAAATTGGATCCTTAATTTATTAAGAAAAATAATCCCTTGTCTGTATCAGACAAAAAACGTAACTAATATCTCAATCTCAACTGTAATTAGTACCTCAAAACACCCAGTAAAGTATAGTGCTCGATATTTTTTGTATGCTTAGAATTTAGACAAATAAGCTCTTCCATCTTCTGAATCATCTCAGAAAAAAGCTTGAGCAATTTTCAATGAACAATTTTTACATTAATAGCTCAAGGTGACCCAAGATGCAATAATCGATGATGTCAACGGTATGGAGAGCATCATTGACACCTCACAGAAGCGTCTATATCAGAAGAATCAAGAGTTGGCCGTCAAAATCAACAAGACTGCTGAAGAAATAAACACCATGAAGTATTACACCAAGTCAAATTACACAACAGTGAGTTGATGCCTTTTCAATTTCATATCGAGCAGAGTAATGGACTCTTGTTATTAATATTAGATGGTTGATGAGATCAAAAAGTCCGACCCGAATGCCTTCATTGAGCCGGCTTATCAATTGTCGGGAAATTTGAATCAACGCCTCAATATGCTCGAGCCAAAGGTTACCGAAGTGATTCGAGATAGTGCTCAGAATAAGAGTAAAATTGAAGAGCTTCTAAAAAAGTCTGAAGAACTTGAGTGAGTCTCACATCGTTTAAATATATTTAAATAATGTCTCTGCTATCACGCTTATAATATAATCCATTGGTTGACATGACGTTTTGAAGGTTGGATAATCACCTTCTTCATTCGTATTTTCCCACTAAATTCTCAGATATTTTCTAAACTAAGAATTAATTCTAGGTATTCCTAAATTTTCATAATTTAATCAGAAAAAGCTCTACGGATTACGCAAAGCAATTCTCACTCCTCAATGACGCCCAGGAAATGTACAATGAGATTTTGAATAGCGGTCAGATCGACATTCTCAACCAGGCTGACTTTGTAGAGAATAGTCTAAAGCTAAATGATACATCGGCAAATGTTCTGGAGGAGTCCAAGGTCTTTCGTCAGACCTCGCGGGATCTCTATGACCAGTTGAGATCCAATTACGAAGCTTCTGATGAAATGTACAAGGAAGCTTTTGAGGCTCAGACCAATATCAAGTCGAACAGTGACAAACTCAAAACCGCTCATGTGAGTTTACCATGCCATCTAGGTCGGGAAATCAGAAGACATATTTATCTTTAAGCCTTTTTCTCATAATTTTTTTACTTACATCAAATTCTAACCTGATTTAGACAGGTTATGGTGATTTAAGATTCTTATTAATATTTGCAAAAAATCGATTTATGTAAGTTTATTGTATCGGATGTGAGAAATGGTGTGTTATCTGGAAATTAACCTGTAATTTCAGAGTTATCGTCTTGCCATGTTGGATGCTCAACCGATGGAAGACTGAGTTCGACTTGGGCTATTGTTTTATTTGGGGATAAATAATCTGCACTGTAGATAATAATTGTTCATATTGTAGAATGATCTCAATATTATGGACAGGGAACTGGACAGTATCACGACAAAGATCATTGATCAGACATTATCGGAGAGTGCAGAGTCCAAGGAGAGTGACGGTCTTACGCAAGATGCTAAGCAATACGCTGAGGAGATATCGAAGCATAAGGAAGAATTGAAAAGTAAGAATTTGAAAAAAAGTTTACTAGGTCTGAGAAGTTTTAGAAGAATTAGTGACTTTCAAAGAAAACTAATTTGAGGAATGAAAAGAAGATGAAAGAATTATCGTTTTTTCCCTCTTTTCCAGTTTGCAAGAGGTTAAAATCAAATACAATAAGGATAATTGTTCACAATTGCCCCTCTTTTTTAAAGTGCAGTGGGAAAAGTACAATTATTGGGTAAAAAATCTATTTCATGAATAGATTAGTGATCGGTAGAGCCCCAAAAATGCGATTTTTGCTCATTTTTGATATGTTATTTAAAAAAGCATTATATTAGGTCATGCGAAAAGTAATTGCGTTTTTTCTTAAAAAAATTAAATTTATTTTTTTAACATATTTTTAATTTTTTTTCCAAAAAATAGTTTCCATTATTCTCTATTACCATTTTCCAACGATTTGACAATTTTTCGATTCTGTTCCTCCAAAATTCTTCTTGTTTCCGCTCAAAATAGGTTGTTACCCAAGTCGACTTCAGTTCTTTGGTTGAAAAATTTGTCCCCAAGCCAGTTCTGGAGGTCCTGAAAAAGNTAAAAATCTGAGGGAGCGATGTCAGGAGAAT
This sequence comes from Gyrodactylus salaris, assembly GCA_000715275.1. Taxonomy (NCBI): domain Eukaryota; kingdom Metazoa; phylum Platyhelminthes; class Monogenea; order Gyrodactylidea; family Gyrodactylidae; genus Gyrodactylus; species Gyrodactylus salaris. The sequence goes on from JJOG01000397.1 coordinate 16,014, forward strand.
ATGGAGGATGGTCTAAAAACATCCCAACCGAGTTCTGAAATCTTCAATCGCGTCTTCAAAGAACGTGGGGTCTTGCGTTGTCTTGATGGAAAAGAACTCCTCGTCTATTGG
>JJOG01000402.1:0-12104 GCA_000715275.1 Gyrodactylus salaris
TCGGGTTCACATGAGGGATTCATAATGGGGAAGGAGGTTTTGAAACCATCCTGAGGATACCGGAATTGAACCCACGCCATATGAGATATCATTCTTACAGGAGTTGGGGAACAATCCCACCAAAATTGCATTATACCTTGGGCTCAATAATTAAAATTAAAGGCTCTGAAAAGGGGGAAAGAAATATAGGAATTTCACTTATCCTACACGCTAGGATTACCTGAAAATGCTTATAAACCACCTCAACAATGTACTAATACAAAATCGGCTGAGCAGCTATAAAAGCTACACAGATAATCTTTTATAAATATCAATTCAAGCACAACTCTAGTTCCTATCAATTTTGTACTAAACTAAAAAAATTAAATCATCAAACGAGTTTTCTCAGTTGAAAGGTACCAAGTAGTACATTTAAAAATCATCAATCGTTTGCTTAATTAAACATGTTAGCGAAAAATTTGTATTTTTAAACAATCAGTGCTAGGTTTATATATTATTTTAACCCAACTTACTATTTTCTACACCCTTTTTGTAATTTTTATCCATATACATTTTTCCACTGAAAAGTAATTATCCAAAGGAATAGATCGAATTTCAATCTATAAAACTGTTCGAGGTAGTTTTTATCGCATATAATTTGAAAGATATTTTTCAGAATCTCAATTCTCCTCCATCTTGAATTTTTCATGTAAAAGACTAGCGAATTCGAATGAGGTCTTGAAGAGATGAAAATGGAAATTTTACTTGGGCAATCAAGTTTGGTTAAGAATACCCAGTATTGAGAGTACTTTTTATTGAAAAAAAAGATTTTTATTTGATATAACAAATTTTCATACGCCTCGAGGATAGGTTGATCATTCTCTTCTTCAGTTGTCGTTTGAAAATTGATAAAATTTGTAGGGGTATAGGTTAGGGCACTTCTTTATGATTTTACCCCTTTTAGATCGCGCACAATCGTAACCTATACAGGATTTCACGAGAGACTGTGTATTAAATATTTATTCTAGATGTTGAAAACAGGCCAAAATTATTTGTTTATGAAAATCGTATTCAAATTAATTTGAGCTTGCGCCAAAACTTTAACTGGCTATCTAAAGATTCTGTGAGAGATTCATCCTCGAAACGTATTGTCGCCAATCCCAATTATTATTATAATTCCCGATGGATGAATAACAATTTTTTATGTCAAATAAAAATATTTTTTCCAATACTGGGCATTTTCAACCAAACATAAAGTTTTATGCTTTCACAAGTTAAAACAATAAATAATTAACGAACTCATTTTTGATCCAAAATCTCATAAAAATTATGACAAACTATTAAAATCCATACTTAATAACCTTATTTTGAAAATATTCTCAAAATCAGATTGGTTTCAAATTGGTCAATGTTTCTTTCTTAGAATTGAGCTTCGTAGTCTAGTCTAACTGTCTCATGGTTCACATGAGGGGTTATAATAGAGAAGGCGGGTTTGAAATTTATTAACAAACTCGTTTCGAGGAGGGAGGATACCGGAATTGAACCCACGCCATATGAGATATCATATTTATAGGACTTTGGGAACAATCCACTACGCTCTCCAGGATTACTGTCAATGTGATCTTAAAGATTGAATTTCTTTTCATCATAACTTTCTTTCTTAAAATTGTAGTTTCTTGGTTTCAGTTCACATGATGGGTTATATATCATGGGAACACATGTCATATGAGTAGTCATATATTGGGACTTGAGAAACAATCCTCTACGCCGAAGACAGTTAGACTCGGCTATGCAACTCAAGTTTTCAAAATACATCTGCTTAATATTCTGTTCAATAGACCCATTATAAAAGGCAAGAAAAGTTGGACCATTAGGCGTTACCAGGATTCTCGTAGCCCTAGCGAGGTCAAAGAGATCTCTTAACTTTCTAGCCGCACTCTCAGCCGACAACGATGGAAGATGTTTCACCTCGAACCACTTCGAGAAAGTATCAACATACACCAGGAGCAGTTGAGACCCAATGTAGCCTACATCAACATGGACCCGTTCCATACAGGCTTCATGCTCTCTAGGGCCCCCCAGGTTGTGATTGAGACAAACTTCACATTTCTGAACCCAGTTAAAGACGTCTGCGTATATGCCTGGCCACCGGCTAAGCGTTTGGCTATGTGGTACATCTTTCCTTCCACTAGATGGTCTTCATGGAGCCTCTACAGAAAATTATTTCGGAGTTCGGTAGGTATCACCAACCTCTGGCCCCAATACACTGCGCCCCCATCAAGCGTCAACTCATTTTTCAGGTGTTTGAGCTTAAGAACCTCGAGGACTTTCTCGACCAACCGGGAACGATCTGGGTCTTCAGAGCTGAATGGAAAAGATCTAGGGACTTACAAGCCAGCTGATGGAAGTTGGCAAATTCATCCACCTTAAGTGCAAGGAATTTTTCATCGGCTGGATCATTCTCAATAGCAAGGCCAATCTTGGACAATGCAACTGGCAGGGCCATCCTCTCACCTTCCCGTTACTGAATCTCGAACGTGAAATGCGTCAGCCATTGGTGCCAGCCTTCGACTCTGGCTGAGATGCATCGGTTGCCTTCATGGTGACCGAAGATGTACTCCAAGGGTCGAAACTTCATCGCCCAAGGGTATTCGATAGGTTTGAACCTGGATTCAATAATGCGGAGGAGCATATCAAACTTCAGGAATCTGTACTCGTCGACCGACCCGAACACCCTTCCCAGTTTCTTCAAAGACTTCTCATCCAGCATGGATATGAACCTGCTTATCATCAGACAGTCCTCCAAGATTTTGCACTCCTCGAAGTACGCATAGACAAAAACGTCTTGAAGTCGGCCATGCCATCGGGGATCGTGAAGGCTCTCTGAACTGCGTTCAATGTCGCCATGATTTCAAGAGAGGGCAAGTCGCGTTCACAGGGATAATCCCTTAGGGATTATTATGTCATATATTTTATAAGGTGTACACCGTATAACACGTATTGATTACTAGTCAAACACTGTTTGTTATAGTGAAACATTACCGCCAAATCAGAACCCTTTATACTATATGTGACATGTAAAGGACTGATGAGTATGTCCGTGTTATATCCACATATTTTGGCATTGTCTTTCTCTTTAATACACTATTTCCTTGCTGAGCTATACAATCGGATATATTATCCCATCTGCAAAACGTTCTCTTCAGTATTCTATTCCAATTAGGTGAATTGGGGTAGAAATCTATCAAAAATATCATTAACTTTATTTTTCATGTTTAGTAAAACTAGTCATTGATAAAATAAAAAATCTTTCACGAACATCTAAAATGGTTCTAGACTTTTAACTTAGGCAGGTTTTTCCCATATTTCTTAATAGTTACTTTGCAGTCTCAAAGACTTGGATGAGTGCATTAAGCCTTACACGGAGCATTAGTTATCCTGAGTTGTTTTGTCAAAGAAAATAGATGCAAACTTATCTTCACGATAAACAAAAAGTTATTAAGAAGATTTACTATTAACCCCCTCACTCGTCTATCTTTAAGGAAACCAATATATTATTTCTCTTAATTATATTTCCAGCATTCAATAGAGAGTATTTTTCTAATTAAATTCTTTCATTAACTTTTGAGAGCTCTTCTCACACTGTGATTACATATGAATCTATACATTTCCCCTGTCAATGTTAATCCACACACGAGGTGTGAGAAGTTTTTCCTCTACCTCTTTTTAATTCAAAGAAGAAAATTCTACACACATTGTTCTTATAAATGATGATTCGCTTATGCCTCACTTAAGCTATGTTTATAAATTCCATTATTTCTCCCCTTTGTATGCAACATAATGACTGTTTTCACAAGTAATGCATGATATTGATACTATCGAGTATAGTAGTATTATATATATTTTATAATATACATACGTGTCTCAAATCAATATATATTTGAACGAATCTTTATTTTTTGAATTGCTCAGAATAATTATCATAATCACACACACACTTATTGCGTGTAATATTGATCGAAATTTAGTGAGAGACATTGAAGATATCTACTCATGAAAAAATACTTATTTCATTTCCTATTGGTTAAACAATTGAAGGCAGTCTCTTGATAACGTGAACAATTTTATTCAGACTTGAGTCGGTAAAAATTGTGCTAAAATCCTCAAATGCATTGAACTTTGATTTAAAAACCATTTAGAGGATACGAATGAAAATACGACTTTTGATTAGATAAATTTCATCAATAAATAATGAAGAATAGTCAAATGAAAAATTAGGCATAAGTTGACAAAAGTCAAGTGGATCCATCGGTGTATTCGTAATTTTTTGGTCCCTTACATGGGATTTCAATATTAAAAAAAATTTCAGCCGGAATATAGCGGAGAAGAAATTTATATAATAAAACCGAGAATACACCTTTTCTGTGAGATTTCTTCAGTGGGGGTTTAGTGTCAAGCCATTTAATTCTATCTTTAAAATGAATATTTAAGGTCGGTGTAGTGTATTTTTCGGATATTTTTAGGGTTTCATCGATCTGTTCCCAACATTAGGTTAAATCTAGACTTCTCGTATGGAGTGAGCTCAGTCCTGCTAGCCTCTCTCCATGAGATGAGCTCACATGATGAACAATTTCTCATCTTTCCCCCCTCCCCGATTATATTCCCTGATGTGAAACAGATTAGAGCTAGTTAGAAAAATCATGGCTTGCAATCTTGTTCATAATCAAATCATTTAATTCAGAAAAAAATTAGTAAAATCAGTCGTATGATGAGATGAATATTTTTGTAAATTCCTAACCATTACACACATTGGCTAGTCAGTTTGTGTTGTAGTCAAATTCACTTCACAAACTGTCAATACATTGAAAGATTATTCTGCTTAGATTGAAATTATATAAAATTAATGGATTTAATCATGCTCCTTCACGTAGTATCCAAGGAAAAACCTCATCAATTTAATTCAAATGTGCACTGATCTTATTTTCAACAATGACTTGTTCGGAATGAAAACTAGAAGCTCGCATACACAGAACATGAATCAAGAGACGATAATCTACAATTACTGGTTCACTCTAGTAGAGCATAGGTTTAAAAGAAAGCAAATAAATTTTCTCAATGGATTTCTTTTAACGTATTACTTTTCAGCGGTCGGTTGTTTTTGTTAACCAGAGGTCGACCTTCAATTTTTTTTTTGCACAAAATTTCATCATTTGAAATAAGGTTTGACTTCTGACCATTTCTCTCGTATTTTTACCGTAAAATTTTCGAATTAAATTTCTAGATTACATCTTTTGTATTGGTCTCTCTTCTAACCATTCTGCTGGTTGATCAGTCATCATGCTTTTCAACTAGTCGATCTGTTGAACGACCAAATGCTGATTGCTATGGCCAGTCAGTTTTTGAGGTGACCAATTATCTGACTACAGCATATTAATTGAAGATTCATTCATTTGAATGAATCAGCTGCATTTTGAATATAATTCTTGAAATTGAAAATTCGTCCAATATTAATGTAGGTTTTGTGTTAAATCATCTTGAATATTACTTCTTTAGATTGCAATTATATTTATTTCAAAGAGAATCTCTCTCATTTGTCCAAATTCTCTTTAGCCAATCAGGAAGGAGAGAAGTGAGGAACAGTGAATTTATATTATCCATGCAAATGGAAACATTCCTGTTAGATTATCAGATGAATTGCAGTGTCCGGATAGTGATGAAGAGAAGAACGATTGTATTACCATTTTGAGAAGGAAAAGGATTCACAAAAAGACATTTTTTTCATCAAATTTCACAAAACACTCCTAATAATGATCAAGTAACGTGACGAATAGAGAAGAAGCCCCATAAACATGTTCTATTTCAATAATCGCGGAGCGATCCTTAATGAGCAAGATGAAATTGTCACTACGCCGAACCTTCTACCAGCTCTCATGCAACAGGGATCGAATCCCCCTAAAAATAACTGCGTCATTGATAAAATGTTGGATAATCCTATCAATAAGGCCTCTGATTATCAAATGTTAGTTTTTTAAACTTTGATATTTATACATTTAAATTATAAGTTTGGTCTAAAGAATACTTTGACTATTTTAGCAAAATTATGAAACTATTAATCGGGCAAAATATTGATTATATCATGAACATTTTAACTCAAGACTATGAACATCTTTTGAAAAGTGTGAAGTGACTCTTATCTGATTCTAGACACACAAATTATTCCTAGTCTAAATTGTGGAAGCTACAAACCTTCTTTGATAATGATACATTTCCTACTGTGCCCCAGGTTGTAGTTTATATCCTTTTCAAGTTTTAGCTTTGAATTCAACATATTTATTTCATTATGTCATTAATAAGGTTTTATTCACTCAGTAATTTGGTTATAGAGTCTTTATCTATGCATTGAAACATTTAACTTGAGAATCTAGTCAAAGGGAAAAAAGAACCTTTTTAGAGAATGTCTGTTAAAATCTATGTATTCACAAGTTCTCTACTACTCAACAGTAAGAGTTTTAATTATCTCACATTTTTCAACATGACTGAAGCTTAGTCAATCGTCATTTTTGAATCTAGATTTCACTTCGTATCCAAGAGAAAAACTCGTCGTCCAACCTCTGGAACTTCATGGGACCTATTTTTACATTTTTTTCGATTCTAACTCAATTGGGGGTTCACATGAGACGTTATCATGTGTAGATGAGGTCGGTGTAATTGAATCCAAGCCATGTGTGGAGTGATAGCACCCCTCTATCAGTGGCTCCAATAGACAAAGTGGTTTTTCATTCTCACATGAACAAATTTACTCAAAGATGAAAAAATGAAAATCAATAAACATTAAAATTTGATATAAATAATTCAAATTTTAATTCTATAAAAGTTTGGCTTCAAACTCGCATAAATATCAGGTTCTTTCAATGCAGAAATGTTGACACTAGAATTTTTTTGAAACGTAGCAAACTTTTCAAGATATCTTGAAATTCACTACATTTCAAAATCATAAAGAACCAAATTTGTTTAAACCTTGAAATATCAAGTATTTCGATCGGAAATTGAGGAATATTCATGATGAGGATAAATTGACTCGACTTGAACCGATAGAGAATATTAAAGTAGAACAAAACATTCTTCTGATATGGAACAGAAATCATTTTGTCAAGGGGTAGAAAAATCAATTTTACCTCACTTACTTGGCCAACGATAAATTTTCATTTGTTAATGCTGGACATATTGTCGTTGTTAGAACGAGTAGAGGAAATTATGATTTACGAGCACATTGATAACTGTTAAAATTATTCAATCTAAGAATATTTTAGAATAGCGTAAACAAAACGGGTTTTTTCTGCTCAATTAAGAACTGCTTACATTTTCTTTTCTTTGCAGGCTCTACCAATTGAATATGAACGAGATACGCAAGACTAATTCAAAGAAGACAGCTGATAACTTGTTCACTAACTTTGAGGATGTCAGAGTGAGTTTTATTGAATTTCTTCATCTCAGAGAATCTATAGTTCGTTTCTAAACTGTCAGCATTTTTAGAACACCTTGGACTTTTTGAATAGATGTTCTATTTTAACCAGAACTAAATTGTTTAAACTTTCTTATCTATATGAAACTGATGTACGAGTCTGATGAGAATCGGCGAAAATAAAAGCTTATTAACTATTTTTTGATAATCCTTACGTGAATTTCACAATATTGTGCTGATCATTTTTCTGACCGATGGGTGGAACACTCTGACAAGATATATTCCCACATTTTGAAAACATCTTTGAGTGGATTCGAGAATTATCTTCTACTACTGCTTCATCCGAACCTTCAAATAGAGATTCCAAATGATCTTCATCTTCGCTTCATTCGCCGGGAGAATAGTCTGAATTGACAGAATCTTGGAGTATTGCAGAGGCCACTCTCTCAAATACTTATTTCTGGTTGCTCATCGTTTCAATTAATGAAAAATTTTCGCTCTTTAGTTATAAGAAATATGCGATTTTAGAATGGAAAACCCACAGGGAACCTAACAGGCCCGGTTTTATTATAAACGGAAATTTAGAAAAATAATCAACCCTACCAGTTTGTGATGATAATAAGGAATCAAAGAAAATTTCAAACACTGGAAGAATATTTCCATAATAATGAATATTTCCTCAAAAAAAGGGAAAGTCTAAACATCGAAGAAAAATCATTTTGTGAACTAACTCAAGTAGTTTCGTGAATGTAAACGCCACATGGGGTGAATTCTTATGGCCGTTAGGGCATTGAGAAGAGTTCTTCTTAAATTTAGGATATATTCCTTAGTGATAAGATATATGTATAGAATTATACGGGCCGTCTGGTATACGTTCTGTTTTAATTCCAATTGGAGGAAACCCTCTTTATTTTTCCGTGTTGTCTCGAACAGAATCCGGGCATTGTTTTAATAAACAGATAATATAAATTACCATTATAATCTCTAATATTTGTTGTCTATGGACCTTGGCCTACATCAATAATGTTGTAAAAATCGGTGGAATTATAAAAATAAATATCCTTATTCCTAAGAGATTAAGGTTTGTTTTTCAAATTTCCTATATTTCTGTCCGAAAGAATCCTGATTTAATTTCATTCCTGTAAGCAATTTCACATTAATACAATAGATATCATTGCGTGAAGTTGTATATGTTAAAAAATGTTATCGCAATATTTGGGCAAATTGTCACAATGCGAAAATGAAAAAGAGTACACTGATTCACTGCACGATAGTTGGATCATTCGATCGAACATCCATGGCATTTCTTAGGTAAAGATTTTTTAAACAAAATTTCGTAGACCAAAGATGAAAGTCCTTTTTTCAACCAATCTCGTAGAGTCTTTGCTAACTTTAATAACTTTGCAAAAGTTTTGAAGCCGGCAAGACCTGTTTCTGCTTAGATGAACCGAAAAAGAAGATATTGAGCTGAAATATCAGCCAAAGTTTGAGTCAAAAATTCGTTTTATCTCAAGGAGAAACACGTCGCGTTAGATACAAAATTTTTAAAAGTAGAGGACCAAGAATTTACAGAAAGATAAGCTCTTTTATAATTTCCCAAAAGATCAAATCTTAATCTTTCCAAAAGTTGACTCTGTAGCTCTAAAATCTAGGCTTGCGGGGTTAATTAGGGCATTTATCATTCAAAATGATAGCAATTAGCTTTCCAAATATCTCTATTCTGTCACAGTTTAGTCTTTTCAAGCAATATACTGTTCTATAGCGGATTTTGTCTTAGAGAGGGAGCTGATTCATCAACGGCAAGTACATTATTCCAGAATCTTCTTCGACATCTACTGGCGTAAAACATTTATTTCTCGTCTGTAGTTACTCTGAGCTTCAAAAGTTGTCATAACTCAGTCTTTTAAGCAAAATATTACTTTTATTTAGAAATCTCAAATAAAAACGCATCCAAATAAGCCATCTGTAAATTATTTTGTGAAGAGTCTAAGAAACTCATTTTAAAATGTATTTCTGGTGAAAGTAATAATAAAAAAAAATTTCTAAGCAAAATCTCGCTTTGCAGAAAATTTGCTTAGGATCCTTCTAAATATTCTGGCAGTTATTCTATTAAAATATATTTTATTTAAAAATTTTGAAATAGTTTGAATTATTTTAGATGCCATCAACGTATTTTTATGATTCAATTATCCTTAACTGAGGGAGCAAGCTTTTTCTTCAGTCTATTGAACCTTCCTCGAGATACATCAGACAACATGTAGAATTGTTTCACATATTTGTTCCTAGTTTAATGACAAAGAATGCAGTGTGCAACTTTGAAGTAACTGTAAACATTTTTTTCTATTTTTAGTGGTATTAAACTATCGATAAACATACGTTGAGAGTTCTAAGGATTTTCGGAAGAAGATTTCAAGCTTCTCCTCATATAGTAGGAAGTGAATTTGAGCAAATTTTAGAAAAGTTGAAATAGCATAAAATGCATATTTTGAATAATTATATCAATTTGACCATTTTACTAGATTTTTGATAAACCGTGCAAATGTGATATTCTGAGAATATGCACATTTTAAATGTTTTGCATATTTTGGGTTACCCTAAGGATCACTCCCTAATCCCCAAAGGTTGGTTAAATAACTCTTGCCCGTCTTTAAATATTATGTTCATAATTATGAAAATTAGGATGGCCAAGTTACTCATTTTCGAAGATTGGTGGGTGATCGTGCACTTGAATTCAAATTAGAGTAGGAAAATGTAAGGCTTTCATTTGACAGTTGACAGGTTTCTACGCTTCCGATATGAAACTATAAGGAAACGCAATACTTTTCCCAACGGAACGTTAGCTATCACTAAATGAAATCTTATCAAGTTAATAATCTTGTTACTGTTATAACTTGGGCTACCAGAAAAATAAGTATTTTTCACAAAAATTAGGCTTTCTTTTTCTTCAAAAAATTCATTTTATTTATATTAAGGAAATAGCAAAAATTGGATATAAGAAAGACTTGTTTAAGATTTATTATTTTATGGGCAAACATCTTAACATTGATTAGAGAATCAAACATAGATTGAAATCATGTGCTTGTCCGGGCAAGCACTGAGTCCAAAAACTAAAATTAGGTTTTACACTAACTTTGAACAGTAAGGCTTCAAAATCTATTTTTTGATCGGATGTAATGCAAGATCATGATCTAAAAATGCGAATCGAAAACTTGGTGGAGGACAAATCTTCACTGTGAAAAATAAACAAAATTTCATATGAAATGATTTCGGTAAAATTCTCTTCCTTGTCCCAGATCTCGGGAAATTAGTCGATTTTTAAACTTGTAGTTTCAAACCCTTCTCGCCCATTATAACCCCTCATGTGAACCCGAAGAGAGTTAGACTCGGATATGAAATTCAATTTAAAGATATTATAACATAATTGAAACAGCTATGAATTTCACGAAATTGTCGTTAACTAAAGCGAAAATCTTTCATTTCAGCTCACGGATGAAGAGCGAGTGTATTTGAATGCAGCAGCCATCGGTGACATGGGCATCATTCGTATGTCCCTTGAGGAATCAGAAGATAACACAAACTTCAACGTCAACTGCGTTGACTACATGGGTCGAAATGCCCTCCACCTTGCTGTAGACTTCGAGAATACCGAAGCTATTGAAATGCTTTTGGATAAGCTGAACTTTGAATGCATCGAAGAGGCCTTGTTGCATGCGATCTCGAAGAATCTCACGAAAATCGTTCGTATCGTCATTGAGCATCCGAATTATATGGCAGGGGAGGATAAAATCAAAAAGATTGACAGTAAAAATGCCTTTTATCGTACGACAGAAAAGAGTCAATTCTCCCCGGATATAACACCGTTAATCCTTTCAGCGCACTATAATAACCACGAGATTGTACAAATGTTCCTCTCAAGGAATCATACCATAGACAAGCCTCATTCTATTTCATGCCAGTGTAGTGATTGTCAGGTGAGTCTTACTTTGGCATATCATGAAATCTTGATGAGATTTTTGCTAAATATCAATGTTTTTAAGAAAGATTTATTGTGCATTTTAACTCCGATTGAGCCATAGAGCTTGTAGAACTAGTTGGTCAGTGTTAAATTATCAAATAAATCTTTCTTCATAACTCTCTTGTTCTCCTAGTTGAAAGGTTGAATAGAAAAAATAAATTTCAAAGTCCATCTTGGTACATGAGATACACTTTTATATATGTTGTGGTCAAATTTTTTAATTTGGTTATTACATATGTTGTTGTCAGTGTAGACACTGACGAAATTCTCTTGGGCAGTGTCTACACTGACGAAGTATTTCGTCAATGTGGAAACCGAGTGTACACATTGACTAGAATAAAATTCTACATTTTTAGTATTTCCTATTGTAGGCAAGACCGATATTCAAGCCCTTAAGAGCCCATTTCGTTATTTCAATCTTAAATGGTTATCTAACTTCAAATGCAATAGATTTCACATCAGCAAAGAATATCATTTGACAAAAAGGGATATATGTTCATTGATTTGGAGCGAAGAGCGATACTCGGAATTACTAGAGAAAACCAAACTTTTGAGATTACCTTGGAAGAATGACAAAAACCTTTATAAAATGCAAAAGAAATATGATTTCATAAATATTGATGGCAAATCAATTATTGTTACAAAGAG
>JJOG01000403.1:0-26173 GCA_000715275.1 Gyrodactylus salaris
GATATTTCATTCCAATCGAACAACACTATCTCACAACTGGGTATCTGTATCAACTTTCAGGTGTTCAAGAGTTGCTGTAATCCCTCCAATGAAGACATTCATCGGTTATCCAAAACCCTGAGACTGGTATATATATTTGGGTCGTAATCAAAAAATAATTACAAGCCTTACACATCGGAAAAAAAATTAAAAAAACGTACTGTTTAATAATTATTAAATCAATATTCAATAAGCCAACTTTTAATAATTATTTCTAAAATGGATTTTTTTCTAACCAAAAAATGGGCCAAAATAATTTTTATCAATGGACTATTTGGTTAGCCCTACACATCAGGGTCTTAAGGTACTAAAAAAAAAGCAGAACAATTGAAACACCAGAAAATTGTGGATTTTTCATCTCAACAATCAGAGTAGATTTTTGACAATTAAAAAGTAACAATACTCTCTCACCTTTTTCAATGCAAGTTAACATGAGCTCTAAAATATTTTTATACAAAGGAGGCCATGCGTACAACATTGGAGTCAATGCGAATTGACAAGGCCTCAAATCCAGCGATTAAAAGCTTGAAAGAGGCGGATAATCCCATTCTCAAGAAACGCCGACAACAGCTAGCTAGTGTGAAGCAGTAATATATATCTCAAACGTCTCCCTCTCTTTTTCTCGGAGGCTTTAAATAAATAATATTTAACGAGAATTAATGTACAAAAGAAACTTGGCCATTTAACCCCACATGATACGGATTTATTATGGCGGCAATAGAAATGTTCATTGTTTTTATCCGTCTCGTTTATTCCTCCTGAAACCTCCGAATACTCCCTGTTGAAAGAAAAAAAATACTTTAAGATGTCTTTAGCTGCACAAGAGAACTTAATCTTGTTATTGCCTTAGTTGTGTAAGAGTAACGATTTCTTGCACATGACTTGAGAATATAAATTTTTTTTTCTCTTTCTAATCTAAGAGTATTCTACTTTGAGCTGCGTATAATTCTCATGGCTGTTTAATTATTGTCTTTTTATCGCTAGGGAACTAAACTGAGTATTTCCCTTCCATTCTATCTCCGGTCTCCCGCCACCCACTGTCGCAAGATGCTGAAGTAGGCTCGTAGAGAGGCGAAGAAAAACCTTATTTCCAAGTACAGAACCGTTTACTTTATCCGAGGCGTTCGGAATAAGACGGCTAGCTAATTCGATCGTTGTCTGATAGATTCAATTAATGTAAGTTTTCACCGTTATTGAGATAATGTCGTTTTTTGGAACAATGAGTAAATCTTGAATTTTTGCAAATATTTGATTTCTGTACAATTTTAAAGTATTATTATTAGATTTACCCAAAACTCTCAAAAGGTAGGAAAGTCCTCTTTAAAAATGAGATTCAGTGCTAAACTTTTTTGCTTCACGAATGACACTTTTTTAATTTTATCTATGAATTCAATGTTCAACCATTTTTATCATTTAAATGATTGTTTTTCAAGCCAAAATTAGCTTGTACAAGAATTGTAGTCCAAGTGTTCATCGAAGTGAATAATCAATTTGAGACATTTTTACTCATAATATCGATCATCGCGTAATAACTCGCAAGATCCTTGGAAAGGCCACAGTTTAGAAATATGAAAAGATATTATTTTGAAAAATGTTGATTTTATTTGACATTTTTGTGTATTTTTCTGATGTTTTACATGTTAAATAGGACCAGAGTAATTTTTGGCCATTCTAGAGTTTAAAAAAATTAAAATATGAAAACAGTCTGTCTTAGACCAAACACACTTTCTATTATTAACTTTCACCGGTCATTATAATAATCAAATTAGACATTTTGAAAAACAACAAGCAAAATCGTTTAATTACTGAACTAAAAGGACTGTCAAAAATGTATACATGAAAATGCGACTAAAACACTACTAATTCAAGACTGAATATATAGATAAGCATTAGAAAAGGAATTATATTTCAAAAAATGAATATTGTTGTAGAAAATAAATTTATTAATTCATCCAGTTACTCAAAAGTAGTAAAATTATATATTGTTCTCATTTGGTTAAAATAATCTTTATATGAAATATAAAATCCCCCCATCATTTGGTCAAATGGACTTGAATACAATGTAACGAAGAGTCTTCTTCATCTGTAGAGTCTGTCTGTATAAGCCTCTGAATAGCAGATTTAAAGTCCAACTTTGTGTACTCCTCTTGCGTCTTGAGTATTGACAAGGTTCCCGCTCTGCTTAGGGTCTTCTCAACGCCATCTACAAAATACGTTTTTTTCACGTTACTGTTATGCAAGTGCCTTCTGCTTGTGTATCGTTTCAAGACAAAGTAAAAAGTGATCGAGGATAACATTCTTGCCTAAAAGTGCAAGGAATTGGATTTTTACATTAAACAATCGATAAAATCAATGCTTCTGCAGAATTTCTCTCCCTCTTTGCATAGGTTTTTTTTTCTAAATTTTCTAATCTCCCACTGTCTGAAATAATCTTTGTTTACGTTAAATTTCTCTAGATTAATTTTCGATTTAAGAGGCGAATTGAGAAGGTTTTTCTGTTGAAACAAACTTTCCAAATGAGGACAATTTAGTTTAAATTATGTCCTTCTTCTTGACGTGTCCTAACTTTGGCTGCAACATGGCCAACTTACCGATTACTCCACAAATGTAGAAATTGATTTTGAGACTCCTGAGTTCTTTAATAATCTAAAACAAGAATAGTTTGAAGAATTACGAAACGATTTCCCTTGTGTCAAAATCCTCAACAAACCTTGATCATCTTCATAGCGCCCATAAAGTCTACTAGAATCACCGCGCTCATGTCCAACAGGATGGCCCGATTGGCGTAGATTTCCTCTTTGATCCTATTGAGCTCCGTCTGCATCTTTTCTAGTTCACTGTGATTGTTGACACCTTTCAAGTTGAAGAATCTCTGCATTCTTTCCTTGAGCGTAATCGGCCCGGTTTCCTTCGAGTACAACTTGGCTTCGTTCGACGGCAATGACTCATCCTCCAGAAGGGTTGTCATTCTAGGATTTATTTTTTGAATCATCTTCTTCAAGTCTTTCATTCTCCCAGTCACAGTGCTAGGATTGATTCTTATCGCCGAGTAGAGGCTCTCTTGAAAGTCGTTTATTGAAACATAATAAAGGCTTCCCTCTAACTTGAAGAGGTGAAGATGTCCTCTTTCATCTTGGAAAGACTGAAAGAATATTTTGTCATTAAAATCATTGCTAGTGTTATAATTGTAAATCAATAAGATCTGGGGGATTATAGCAGGAAGGATTAAAAATTGATCTCAACTAGTCGTTATTTCCCATTGAATATTAGCATATTGCTTTTTTCTTTTCGTGGTTTAAACTCTCACCTCATCATCGATAAGAGTCTTCTTCGCGATCTTGGCGTCAGGATCATAATTGTACCTCATCAGCCTATGCTTGCCAGCTCGATTGATTATGGAAATGAATGAGAGAAAGACCCCAATTAAAAGGCCCATTTCCACGCTCAGCACCACCGTAGATAACATGGCACCGATCCAGACAAACTAGAATAGTTTTGTTTAATCTAATTAGTAGGAAAAATGATTCGTTAAGCGTACAAAGTCTGCGCGGTTAGCTTTCCAAAGTATCTTGCCTTCTTTGATTTGCAGGAGTATCGTGAGCAAGGCTGCCAAAATGATTGTCGATAGAAAACTCTAAAAGGGAATTATTATGTTAAAGCTTGTTGAAGAGATAGATTCCAAGTAAAAAGATCAAGTTAATCAAATGTCAAACCTTGAACTGCTTGGAAATGCGAAAAAGCATCAAATTGAAGATCATAATAGAAAATCATATTCTCAAGCATCATTTTTCAATTCAGCAAATTTAGTTCTAACCATAGGAATATGCTCAAAGAAGGTGCTGAGAAATAGTATTGAAATCAAGACGATAGAAGCTGCAAAGAAGCTACTGATCTGTGAATAGCTGTTCAGCGAAGCCTGTAGCGCCGTTCTCGACAATGACCCTGAGGCCGGGAAGCAATGAAAGAAGGACCCGAAGATATTCATGAAGCCGTGCGCCCTTAGTTCCTGGTTAAAGTCCACCTGGTAGCTGAACTTTTGAGCAGTAAAGTTTGTCAACGAATACGAGATGCTCATCGCCACTATGGCTGTAATAAGG
This sequence comes from Gyrodactylus salaris, assembly GCA_000715275.1. NCBI lineage: Eukaryota > Metazoa > Platyhelminthes > Monogenea > Gyrodactylidea > Gyrodactylidae > Gyrodactylus > Gyrodactylus salaris. Next base: position 4,137 of record JJOG01000403.1, read on the forward strand.
CCAGACTTGATTGATAGACCTACAAGGCGTACATCTGGCGCCTCAAACGACAACATTCTACCAAGATTACCCAATACGAATTACTCATTCTGTATGTTTCCGATAATTTTGACGTTGAATCTTTCAGCAAATTGAAATCTCTTTGACAAAATCGACCCTGTAATTATCTAGAGATAGAAATAGTTATTCAATGCTTGGGATAGATTAATTTCCAATTAGATCCCATTGTTCTTAGACAAAAATTCGTTACTAAATAGCTTTCTAACGTGCACTTATTGTTTTATAAGTTTCACAATAACAGAAAAAAACATTAAAGATACGTTTATAGTCTCAATAAAAATCTATAGCAGGCAAATCGGATCTATCGGATCAGTACATATCCAAGTTCAATTCTAATTCAGCCAAGGACTCTTTCGGTAACTCGTAAGACTGACAAGAACAGGCTGATTTGGGATTAAGAGGCGTTACTTTTCGTAGCCCTTTAACAATGGCGTCATTTATCTATTCTGTGTCGCGTCAATCAAGATTAAAGCTTGATCGAGTGTCAATTATAATGACAATTGAAGATATATTTTAACGCGTGATTGTTATAAAGGACAATTTTTTATAAACTACTTCTTTTAAGCGAGTTATTTCACAAAAGAAGACTTACAATTATTAATTCTATTGGTATAGGCGCCTTTATGAACTTGATAACAATGGGGTTTATGTAGAGTTTAAAGGCAACCAGAGTTGATAAGGAAATTAAAGATATAACAGATGAGAACCAATTAATCTGATCCACATTCACAAGCATGTCGTAGACTGTCTGTAAATTAAGCATGAGTTAAAAGAGAGAATTACAAAAATTGACGAGAAATATCCGCGTCTCTTCTGCAAATTATATCCAAGTGCGGTTTTAATTTGGTTAATAGCGACAATTAATGTTGCTCCTATAGTGAAACCAGATATCATAGAATCTGACAAGTACTTTGTTATGAATCCTAGTCTGAACAGTCCCATTAAAAGCTAAATTAGGAAAGTGATTTTTACTTGAAAAACTCCAACTGTTAAAGCAAGAATTACTGATAATTTTCCTTTAATAGTATCTTCGTCATAATCCGAGTAATTTTGAATTGTTGTATTCTCTCTAATCATGTTATCAAAAGTGTTTTGTACAAATTCCCCAGTGAAGAGGCTGACAATAGCTATTGGTCCGACTGAGAGGTGTTTTGAGGCGCCAAAAATGAAATAAATCAACGATGGGAAGAGAGATGTGTAGAGTCCGTTCATAGGCTTTATATTTGCTATTATTGCATATGAGAGACCTTGCGGAATGTGCATTACACCGGAGGTGAGACCGGCGAATAAGTCATTGATGAAATATTTCTTTATTCTATATTCGTAGATTGTCTGAGTGAATGGTAATAACATGAAAATGAGTGATTTCAGAGTAAAACCATCGAGAGACAATTTTACTCGATCTTTCAGTCTAAGATGTTGATCGAATTTCATTTTATGATAAAAAAATTATCGTTCTCATTTTTGATTTAAACTGCCTCCCTCTACCAAGATAAACGATTTGGGAGGAGTGCAACGTGCAAATGTTTGTTTACAAGGATGGTTAATTTAAAAAAGTTGAAATAGGAACATATTAAAAATGTTCAGCTTCTTTGACAAGTTTGAGTCTTCGAAATTATCGACTAATCTAAATCTAACTGCTAAAAGAGCCAAGATGCTCCAGCAAAAGAAAACTGAAATATCCAAGAAAAAGAGAAAGGAGATTGCCAAGCTCATCGCTGAGAAGCGATACGATTCAGCTCGCATTCAAGTTGAAATGATCATCACTGAAGACTACCTTGTTGAAGTACTCGAGCTTGTAGAGATTTATTGTCAACAACTTGCAGCCAGAGCAAACCTAATTGAAAGCACAAAGTTAGTCTCTTGGTCAAGTTTTTGGCCTAAAACTCAAATCTTTTCACCGGGAAAATAAATCATCTTTCCGTTAGATTCTTCAGATTTAAATATATTTTTCTATAGAGCAGTCCACGAATCGCTTGAAAAGGCAACCGCTTCTATCATCTGGGTAGCCCCGCGTCTCTCAACCGATCTCAGAGAGTTGATCGTGATCAAAGATCAATTCAAGTTGAAATACAAAGAGGAATACATTGACGCTTGCATTTCAAATAACAATGGCAAAGTTGATGAGAGAATTCTTATCAAGATGAGCCCTAACGCTCCGCCAGAACATTTGGTCGAAAAGTGAGTTCAAACTTCTAGCAAGTATCGCTCATTATTGGTTTATCAGGGGAAATTTGAGCTACAGATGCTTTTAGAACAGATAAAATCGTTTGCTTATCGCTAAATTCCTCTCTAGTTACTTGGTTGAAATAGCCAAGTTATACGATACGCCGTTCACGCCAGATCCCGCCAAGTTGAAGCCAAAGACCAAGGTCGGTACACTCATTGATGGTCTTGACTCAACCAACATTGGCTTCAGCTCTCCTTTCGGTCCCCCTCCGCTACCATTGTCTTCCGACTTTATGAAAATGTCAGATGAAAAGGGAAAATCCGTAAATGGTATCGTCAACTCCTCCCTCGACAAAGATAACCAACCCAACAACTTTGTTCTCGGATGTAAGTGTTTTCTTTAAAAGTTGATTTTAAAAAGCTCCTTCATAATTCCCTAAGATGGTAAATGAGCTCAAAAATTATTTTGAAAGAAAGTAAAAATAAGCTCTCTCTCATGGTTGATTGAGGTTGGCTAGAGAAAATATTAGTCTATTTTTAGAAACTAGTTTACTCTTTGTCTTTGAATAACTTGTCCTATCCTCGGCATTCAGCTGATGACGAGGAAGGTGATGGAAGTGAGAAACATACCGGTAAGTTGTCAATATACATTCCCGTTATAAATAACTCATGTCATACCTTGTTAATTTGCCTAGTAACTTTGTTTAACAATGTTTATTTGTAGTTTATTGATTACATTCATATGGTATCTTTTCTAAAACCATTGCACATTAATTGTACTACAAACCTCTTTTTAAACACCATCCCCCTACTCACGAGTATCTAAAAATCAATACATTCTCCTAATTTTCTATCTTTACCAGACTAAATGCAATTTGCCAGGAAAGAAAGACAGGAGTTGATTTTTCTTTATTTTAACTTTCTTTGATTAAAAGTAGAACTCTTAAAGACTAAATTTTCATAAATTTTGCTCTTAAACTTTTGACTAATTTCATTCACACTTGAAAAGAGTTGGGTTAAAATTCTCTTTATAATTCAACCAATGTATCTTGTATTTTCATAAAGTCTGAAGTCTCTGTATTCATTTCCTACTCAAGATTTAGCTCAATTAAAGGTTTTATTTATTATTGCATCTGATATTATTCAATATTACTTTCTTTCAACTTTTCCTTGATTTCTCCACCTGAACAGTTTTCATCGCACCACCCAAGTTGAACAAATAGAAGAGCGTAATTTAGAATATTGACTAAAATTGAGAGATTGATCCACATTTTGTCATAACTACAGTAATAGGCTATCAGCAATAGCTTAACGATATTCTCTCTTCTTTATTTCCATAATCAAACAGCAATCCCTTTTGCTAATGCCTAATTATAAAAATCGATTAAAGCCATACAAAAGCCAATCTTTTTATGCGAGATAATACTCTCCCAGGGTAGGGCGCTAAGTGTTTCTAGATCTTTAAAATTCTTGATTTAATGAGAATATTGAATTATAAAATTGTATCCACCATGGGAACTTTACACTTGTTTATTGTAAGAATTATCATCTTCTACTCATAAGTAGGTATTCATAAGAAAGATATAAAATTAATTAAGTGTTATTCTTTTGTAATTTGAAAAACTTATTCTCATTTTTGCCTCGTTTCATACTGTCTATGGCGCTAATAATCAAAGAAATCATAGACACCTGATCGAGAAGCACAAGTTTACAAAAAGTAATTTAATCTGTATTTTACATCCCCTAATAATTATTATAATCATGGAAGATTTTTAAGGTCTGCTTTAGTTCAGAGCTTGTATAAATCCTACATACTTTTATATAAATTTTAATGTATATCAAGAAGCAGGGTTCTGATGAAGAGGGTTCTATGACAAAATCAGACGATATCAGTTTTTCTTGTAAGAACTATCAACAGACAAAATTGTCAGATATTTTTCCTAAAATGTTATACAGACCCCCTATTTTTACTTTTATTTATTTGCTCGGTATAAAATGTCATTGCGAGAAAGTAGCTATTTCAAGTTTTTCTATACTTTTTCAAGTAGGAAGTTTTTTTGAGGTCAGTGATGAAATTCTCTTTATCTGTATTTGCTTTATCTAAATAGTCTTATTTCCATACAAACCTGACTTTTATTACCGTTCAACAATTAGCCATCAAAAAGTCCATTTCTATACCCTACTGATGAGTACTGCTATTTGAAAAAAATGCATTCTTAACACGAATCTCATGTTATAAATTAGTTAAAGAAACCACTTATGGCCATGAATCAACAATTAATCAATTTACATTCCAAATTTTCTCCTTGGGCGGCAGATTCCAACTGTAATGCATATTCCTTCATGCTCTCACAATGCATACATTGACCCTTTATCACCATTAGATTTCTCTCCCCCGCCGTACATGCCATCTGCGCCGACCTTTCCAAAGTCAGACATCGACCTTCCTGATCCATCCAAGGACACAAAGCCCTCCAACGAGCCTGACAACAAGTCGGAGGACATTGACTTTGATGATCTAACCAAGAGGTTTGATGCGTTGAAGAAGAAATTCTAAAAATCCATCCCTCCAACACAGCATGAACATTTCTTATTCATTTCATAGGCCATTAGAGAACGAAATTTAGCCAAAACTCTCACTTGAACACGAATTATCAAAGAGTTTATATTATTTTCAAATAATTTTCTCCTCTTACTTTTTTTCCCACGCCCCCTCCACAAAATTTTCTTTTTAATTTTTTCAGTAAATATACAACTCATTGTCTATCAAAAAATGTATTTTTATCGCTAATCTGCTTTTAAAATGTTGATGATTTAATCTCTATTTCTATGCAGAATGACACACGACGAGTATTTATGACGTCGAGGAAGCCTGCAGTAGAAGCGCCGACCAGCGGAAAAATGAAGACGTGAGTCTATTTATGTCAAGGACTCAGAGATTGTAAAAAATGAAATTTATAAAACTGCTAGATTTATTTTTTGACAAACGGTATCCTACTAACAAGTAGAGTATATTTAGTTCAACTTATTTTCTAGACCAACTATGAAAGTAAAGATCGATCAAGACACTCTTGAATATCGTCATGATGAATTATTCAGTGATGAGATAAGTGAGAACGACTTCAAAATCTACTCAAAATCAGGGACCTTTGCTACATTCCCCATAGACCCTCCAACTCATGAAATATTTGTGAAGCATTTAAAGACTAAATAAAAAAACTCGATATTTTCAAGAGTCTACCCTCGAGATGTCATTCCTTGCTAATTATAAGAGTACACACAGCCAGAATATAGAAATCCAATATGCAAAGTCTATTCAATTACCTAGTATGGCATTTGTGTATACAATTATGTATGCGTATCTCTTTTATGTATAGATGGGGAGAAGTGTATTAAAATTGGGAATTTATCATCAATTTCCACACACACACACTACACGTCTGTGCTCAAAGATTGAGATGAATGTACTCTTGTTACAATCTCCTTTGTATGCTTATGTGGAGAATGGATGCAATGGGATTGGCCATTGAGAGTATCTCAGATTAGACAGCCATAGGAAAACTATACCAATGAGAATTGAAATGTAGTCTTGGAAAAAGGAATTTCCTCTGATTAGAATATTTTTTATTGAACACTACTGGCAGAATAACTAAAGCAGAATGAACTTTTCCGACGTTCTCGATAAAATACCAAAGCCTGGCAATTTGCCCAATGTTAGTATGCCGTCAATTTCAATGCTGGGTGGCAATAAGACAGAAGATCTCGGACGATCACCAGCTAATATGACGCAAGAAGATATGCAAGGTCTTCTAGATCAAATTCAACAGTCCGTGTTGGCCCCTGAAGATGGCGCTTTCGGTGCGATTTGGATATTAACATAGTGAGTCTTTCTTTTGCCAACTCTTAGCATTGACCATTGGAACAACGAGCATGAGAGGATTGTTATGCTCTCCGAGAGATCCTTCTACATAATCAAGTACGATTTCCCACATAGAAAGGTCAAGGACTCTAGGCGAATTGGCATGGGACAACTTGTGAATGTTGTTACCGGCCCATTAGTCTATCCAAGTAAATCTATTATGCCGTGAGTTGTTTTACTAAACCACTTTAAAGTATGAGAACCTCGCCGGGCGTTCAAATCAACTGGGGAGACACAAATGACGTGTCCATTACACAAAAGTGGAATCCGATATGTAAAAATTTACCTTATGCCATTTTCACACATCACCCTCTGTCGATTAAATTGAATACATTGCCACAAGGTCAAACGCAACTCAATGGTCTAGGCTTTAATCCAGAGACGGCACAAGGAGCTCTCTATGATGTTAACAACTTTCTAAATGCTCTCAAAGATGTCTGTACTGGTCAGAATATTAGTGTAAGTTTTTAGTGTAATATGGCCAAATATATCTCTAATGGCTTTTTCTGCTTTTAGTTCAACAATGGAGAGATTATTATTGAAAGTTATGGAAATATTGGAAGCGTAGTGTTCAATCAAACCAACTTGGGTTTCTCTAAACAACCAAAGCCGGCTACTGTGGAACCACAATAATTTATTTTAATTATACATATTTGATTTCTTATCTATCCCTCGTACTGAAACCTTTAAAGGAGTAAACACAATTCATCTATACATGCATTTGTGTTAGTAAGCTGTAATATTCACAAAAGAAATGACAAATGTCTATTCATCAACCTCTTACAATTACAAGCCATCGATTAACTTATTATAAAATTATTTATCAGATAATCGAATTAATATTTAAATTCTAACTGATTATTACTATGTTATGCAATTTTACAAATTGAGAAAATCATATTTATTATTTTACACTTCTCTTTTGAAAATAAAGATTTATGTAAGCTTAATAGATAGTTTATTTCTAATAAAAAGTATTCTTTTAATTGAAAAAATCTTCACTAGTTCTAATTTCCACTAATGAACTAATGACTAAAATACAAATATATACTTAAATTTGAATAAGTAGAAGAATGTATTTTAAAAAAAGAACCTATTCATCTTGAAGAAATCTTGTTTATCTAGAGTCAAGATTTTAACAGATTATCGTTCACTATTTCAAAAAAATCTAATTTATTTATCAATGTCTCTACATGGAATCTCTCAACTTTTTGGCTAATGATCAACATGAAGATTGATACAAAGCTCCTACCAGAGCCGCTCTATTACTCTGAATCCAATTCCCTAAACAAGATCGCTTCTCCTTATCATTATGAAACGAGCCAGCATTTAAACGCAGAATCAAGACTCGACTTCATCCAACCCAATAGCTACATGCATGAGAATCCTTACGACAAGGTCTCCGCTCTCATAAGCACTGATCAGCAGGCTAGCCAACAGACAGAGGGCTCCATAAACGAAGAGAACTACACATGTCCTGTCTGTTCTAAGCGATTTAAGACGAAGCTTTGCCTACGATATCACATCGATGTACATAACCCTAGGAAGCCATACGTCTGTACAGTCTCTGGGTGTGATCGGGCGTTTAGGACGCCGAAGTACTTGAAAAATCATTACGACGAGTTTCATAAGAAGCAGCCCAAGAAGTATCCTTGCTATGTCGATGGATGTAATGCTGTCTTTCAGAGAAAAACCCACTTGAAGCGACACTTTAACACTCATACTGGTGAGTCTTTACGAAAATTCGAATAACTTGGTTCTTGAAAAAGTTTATAAATTTATTCCTTACATGTATCTTGGGATTTTTCTTTAAATTATCCAACTTTCATAGTGATACCAATTGATTTTGTATCAGAAAAATGTAGAATTGAGGCTAGAAAATAATTTGTGTTTATAAGAAAATTTATTAATACGATACTAAATGTCTCTAAAATGTGTCGTGATAGTCCCTTTTTAAAATCTTTCAAAATTCAAAAACATATTGCTTGCTTACCGGAGAAAAACACAAATTCAGCCATTATTTCAGATGACATACTTTTTGAACACTGATCTTAGCAAATATTCATTTCTACTCATTAGTAATAATGGCCATTCAATATTTTTATTAATGATTTCACATGATGATTCTTATTGATTTCTAGTGTTCTAGAGTCACTAAAAGTATTTTTCTCAACCCAAACTAAATTGATTAAATTAATGATTTCTTACTCAAATCTTACTTGTAGTCCCAGTTTTTTTTCTCAACCCAAAATAATCTTTTACCTGAGAAAATATTTAGGCTAATCTAAAAATAGAGTATCATGTCACTTGATATCTAAAATAATGTACATTTTTATTGCAAGTTAGTAATCTGCCAATTTAGGTTGTTCTATTCACTAACTAAGCGAATGACTAAATAACAAGATCCTAAGCTCGTAGAAAAGCTAAAAATTCATTTTATATTTTTCATGCTTCAACAAATCAAATTTCACACATGTATTGAGATGAGAAAGGGGGCCTTTGGGATTTTTTTCAAAATTCCATATCACACGCCTCAGTTGTCAATTATCAATCATGACTTCTTCTTCTCCTTGATCAAGCTCTCAACATGAACGAACTCTATCCTTGCTCTCTCTGTGTCTCTCTTTAATCGAGAAATTTTATTTTTTCTTATCAAGGTTTCATTTCTTAGGCTCTGAAATGAGATTCTATTTATTTTACATTCTGTCCGTAATTCGTTACAAATCTTGTTGACGAGAGAGAAATCATTTCTCGTTTACATCAGAAAAAAAGAACACCACCATTTCTCTCAATGTTTGTGCTTTAGAGATAGCAGTTTTAATGTCTATTATTTCTATTGATACTGAGAGCTCAATAAAAACAATCTCTAGAGCAATTTATTTTACATGAATGCCATAAATACATTTTAAAATTCAAATTCTCTAAAGTGACTCGAATCAAATAGTTTTTTAGTGTACATTTCCAATTATAACTGGCTGTTTAAAATCAAATCGATAATTCAATAGAGCTAGAGACATCCAAATATATATCTACAGCGTATATACAATTTCTCACTAGCATACATTGTTCATACAACTCAAAAGTACTCGGTTATTTCTAAAAGTATATTTAAAATGGCCTATTTTAGCCTTCGTAGCGAAATTTTTTCAAATCGTTTTTCCCTAGCTTTACTGCCTAAAATAGTTGAAAATGTAACTTTAAGACCACAAGAGGGATAAACGTTGTCTTTTAGGAATGTCGCAATAATCATAGATACATTTCTACCCCGCAAGATGGCGCTGTGAGATTGGTTTGAAATATTAGAAAAATCTTGACCAAAGTTTGATCTAAGCTTAGCAAGTGGAAAACTTTTCCGGCCTCTCCTCTATCCAAAGTTGAGTTGTTCAGTTCAAATCGATTTCTGAATATTTTGTGAGAGATAGGAAGAGAGGGGGTGGGGGAGGGTGGAGAAAATGAGATCAATACTTTTTAGTAGAACAATCAGTATGATGGATTGGGCATAGACATCATTGGTTGTTCAGTGTGTGTGTGAGGGGAGATTTACAATTCAGTCTCCATGTCAGTCATTCTTAAATTTCAGATTTGAGGTAGATTTTGTTACTCTTTATAGTGCACGAATGGGAGGGAAATGATGCTTACTAACAGGATATCTCACTACAACTGTGTGAGGATTTGCAATGCTTCTGCGTAGATTGAAGATGAGAAAAAATAACATTACAGCTTCATTACGTGTGTATTACCAACTTATCAAATTGATTCACTCGTTTTTTGCACGTGATTCTTAAGGTGTCCTCTTTTAAAGAAAAAATTTCAACGCCTCCCACAATTAGGGATCAGTAACCGAAACATCTCTGCACAAACCCCCCCCCCACATCTTTGCGAAATTATGGTCCATATATGCTGCAGAAAATTACAGAAATTAAATTTCTTTCCTTTTTAAGCCGCAAGGTGATTTTATGGAAAAATAATAATTTCAACCTGTTTGAATTGCACAATTGAGATTGATAAGAGCGTTTTCTCGATAAAGACTATCTTCTTTCGTTGTGAGACATGCACAATATAGATCGAGAGTCCTCACCCACCCATCGTTACATCATTCATTATGGAATGCTAGACTAGAAAATGTGCATAGTACCTTACACTTTTATACCAAATCAAGCTGACGAAAATTTTAATGACAAATTTCTTCTCTCACTCCCTCCCTCACTGTCTATTAAACCTTTTTTTATTTGGAGATGAAAACTACTTTTTGTCTGTATGCGTCTCTCTTCTGCTCCAACAACAAAAGCATCTTTGTCGTGTCTGTGATGATCTGTAAATATCACATTTGTACAATTTTCGTTTTGTTATAGTGACATATTATTATTCAATATACACACACGCACACATTGAGAAATACAGTCTATGAAATATACACACCCAACTCACACAAATTTAGTGTAATCCAAATTATCATTTGTGTGTACAAAGTGTATTTCTCAAAAGTAGAAAAAAAGTTGTTGTAGTGCACGAGAGATAACACTTTCACCATGCCTCTTTCACGCCAACAATCTATGCGTTTTTAGTGCATTTTGTATTGTGTATAATTATCTCTATAAATGTGTGCTGATATTCGTATTGACTCTTGGTATGAAAGTTACATTGCATCGATATTATGCAAGGGGGACTGTATTTCTGAAACAAGATTTACTAACATTATCTAACAGAAGCGATGGAGAAAGAGAAAAATGATCGATATCTTTTTTTCGTTTGTACGCTTTCACCTGCATTTTTCGCATATTCTTAAAATTATCACACGATTTCATTGATCCTGCATTTACTATGAATCAGAGAGAGAGGCATTTCAAATGTTTCCCAAATTATTCACTATTAGTACTCCAAAAAAGAAATTATTAAAAAAATTCTTGAAAATTATAAAAAATTGGCAGTCATTTTATCAAACTTCAAATACTTTCCATCGCATATATTTGATGAGGAAAATTAGTTTTCAAATCCAATATCGGTGTAGTCTGCTCATTAAAATCCGTTGCTTCTAGGGCCTATTGAATCTTCTTGTATTGCGAGTACAAGAGCTTAGCTAATTATTCTTTGTGAAGAGAAAAATAAGTGCATAATCTACGTAGAAAACACAGAAAAATTCGAACTCCTCGACCTGAAACCTTCTTAACTGACTCATTGATAGATTTATTTTTAGTAACCAAATAAAGTATAAAATGAAAGGTGTTTTTCAAAAAAAAAAAAGTATTTATGAGTAAATTATCTAGACGAATTCGAGGTTTCTCTCCTAAAAATCCACATGCATTAACCTTCACTTTTAAAAGTAAATAGGAGACATTTAAAATTATTTTTCAAGCCATGCCTAGGAGAAACAAGTCCACAGCATGTGTTGATTCTGTTGAACGATAGGAAAATAATCTTTCTGTCATTGTTCTTTTTCAAAATTTCATTTTATGAACTCATCAAACCCTTTAGAGGGCGTGGGTTCGATTCCTGTATCCTCCCTCCTCGAATTGAGTTTACTTTGTAAATAGTTTCAATCCTCCTTCCACATTATAACCCCTCATGTGAGCTCGGAGAGAAACTCAATTCAAAGAGAGAAACCCCAGATGCCACAATTTATTTTTATTCTTGTCTCCTAATCAGTGCAGAAAGCAAATTGTAGACTTTTAATAGTACTAAATATTCTCCAGAGAATCAGATTTCAGTAAGATGTTTGGGTCTTAGAAACTCATCCTTTCTCATTTCTAGGCCCAATTTGCTCTTACGGCCATCTAATGCCGTTAGAAATTCTGCTTCAGCCTGGTAGTTATGAATATTGATTATATCGACTGTGAAATCCAAAAAAAACGCTTGAAATCAAATCGATAATGTATCTCGCATACACTTGTCTGGTCGTTAATTAAAGCACATTCATAGTTGAATTTTAATAACTTGGACGATATCACGTGCCAAGTATCTCTTTCAAATTACTACTTATGGTTTAATATTGTACCAAATATTGACCCTTGCTGTTTTTTTTTATAAAGATCCCACATTTCATACAGTTTAACCATCACAGGCCTTGGTTTGACACTTGCCAACTATTAGGGCAACCCGGAGTTCTACGTGGATTCATAACATTCCAAAACGCTTTCTTAAACTAGCGATATTTTTATCAAAATAAATGCATCTCCAAACTTGGGAAATGAGGGTTGAGAAAGTTATAGATAGGGTTACCAAAAGTATGCATTTCTTTCTGGAAAATATGCACAGTAATCTTAGAAATATGTAAAAATATGCAAATCGGAACAAATTTCTGTCTAAAATATGCATTTGGTAGCCCTAGTCATGGATTACTTATTCAACAAAAAGTCACTCTTCTTTCCATGAGTATTGTCTCGCACCCCTTTCTGAAATCAGTACTCTTTAGGCTCAGTCTATCTAAAGCTTAAAAGAATATGTCTGAAAAATCTTTTAGCCAAAACCAGTTCTCTCACAACATCTGAAAAAATCCATATCCTCCTGCAATTCTCCTTCACAATTCTTTCTTCTTCATCTGTAACTGTCTCTCTCTCTCTCTCTGTACACGCGAACTCCCTGGTGCACTTTACCTACCAGCTAACGTACGCACATACCTACATAAACATACTTTCATAAGAACGAATTCAGAGATAAACCTCGATTAAGCTGCAGAGAAGACGTAATCTTGTGCAAAGTATTAGCTACATGAGATTAGTTTTCTCAGGGTTTATCGGAGTCTAAAATCGTGAAAAATTCAAATCCTTGAATAGCAGATTAAACTCTTGTGTGTTTCTGACATCATCAAAGTCTTTCCCCTCTTGTGAGCATGACTTGATTTCTTGCGTAGTCTCACTCCTTTCCATACATGGGAAATGTAATACAAACACACAAAAACAATAAAAGTAACGTCTAGAAATAGGAAAATCTTCTTGCAGACTGAGTTATTCTGAAAGCTTTCATATCAAGAGTTTATTATTACTTTGCACATGTTGAAATTTCCTAGAAAAATAATAATTTTTTCCATTTATTTTGTAGAAACACTATTCTCTCATCACCTCTGAGGTTATCCCTAACTAATAACATCATCTTTCTGATCTTCGAAACAACCATGTGATATTTTTTTCCGCTTAATGAGAGTTTTAGGTATTTCTTTTTTATTGACATGAAAGCAAATTATTCATGCCCATAATTATTATTGACTAGAGGTGATAATCACCTCCTTTAACCTGGTTGTTTATGACGATTGTTGTGTAGCTTGGTTGAAAAACCTTCCTTTCATCTCTCAACAAAGAAATCTTTCTACTTTAAATTGAAAGACTCAGTGTTGCTCCTGAGGTCGTAAAATACTTCAAGTCACATCATTTTGAAGAAGAGTTTGTAGGCTTTCTGATTATATTTTATAGGTTATTTAGTCATTTATTTAAAAGAAGATATTGGCCGTAAAAAACCATATTGTGTAATTTTGAGTTTTACTCTTTTCCTCATCTTACGTTGTAGAAGACTTAAAATTTGCACAAGTATGTAACTGTGTTTGAATAACAAGAAACAAGACATAATTATTCTATTTTATTGACTGTATTCTATTGAAAGAGGCGAAAGACCTCATTTATCTTCAAAGAAACCGTGAATATCTCCCAAACTAAATATTTACTCATAACCGTAAAGTTCTTGAATCCAACTTTGCTAACTTTGAAAAATAGGAATTATCATTGAATTGTAGAGTCGGGTCTTAAAGGGTTGATTACCAAGGTCACTAAATAAAAAAAAATAGCATAATACTCTGTCGAGTATCAGAGTCGAAATTTTATTCTGAAAGAAACTCTTGTTAGATAATCGTGCTGAAATCGATAGGACTGAAATAGATTCATTTTAATCGTAAGAATTGGGAGGTTTAGATAGGATTTTCAAGTTCCCATCTTGAGAAGCAAAAGGTTTCAAAGTTTTGTCGAAGCACTTAAGTTAGATATTCCACCTCCTGCTCTCATCGGTCAAGTTCATCCAGCATGCATGAAACAGAAATTAAATCCACTCTATTTTAATTTTTTCATCTACAACCCTTGAAGATGTACTCTTTTAGTGTAGTCCTAGTTACCACATCTCGCAATAGTGAATTATGGATCTTGAATATAATTGGTCATTTTTGGAAAGCTAAGTTTTTCTCTTTTTAATATGCAACTCTTGTGACTTGATGTCGCAATATTTATTAAAGTGCAATATTTTTAAATTTAGTTGATTTTCGAAATGAATATCCCATATTCTAAATCATCAGGGCCGAAAAGGTTTTGATGTGAAGAATGAGACTTTTTAAAATATTGTATAAGCAGTACTTTGCAACAAGTTGTAATACTCCAATATGGTTGGCGATAACAAACATTCAAAATTACAATATTTAACTGTATTCTTATCGAAATTCTCACATTATTCTCTAATGTTCCATATGGCCGATTTGATGGCAAATGGTGGAACAGATTTCATAAAAATTGAATATTAAAATTTGTCACATCTTTAGATGCTGAGAAAAAGTTTAGCTGCTCGTGGCCCGAGTGTCGCTATCGAACATGTAATCGAGACAAGCTGAACTTGCACTACTCCCAGCATACGGGTGAGAAAGAGTACAACTGCATTCTCTGCAACTTTAAAGGCATGGAGAAGGCCAACCTCTCTGAGCACTATCGCCTTGAGCACGCCAAGAACCCGGAACAATTGGCCAGCACGTTCAATCCCTATCAAACAGTCCTCGATACAGACTCGAATTGCGATGAATCCATCAGGAATTGGAACTCTCAAGCTTCCATCTGCGACAAGTCGGATACAATGAGTGAGTATAGCACAATGGGAGTGAACTCGCAGAAGAATGAGCCAACAGGCAACCTCCTTCCGATGATTCTCTCAATGCTTGAAAAGACCGAAGGCACCCCGCAAATGTCAGAGGATGAAATCAACAACACCCGCAGTTATGTCAAGAACCTTTTGCCACCGATTGCAACAGGGGTCGAGTTGAGTGAGCAAATCCAGGACATCTATAGCTGCCTTATTGACAAGCTCCAGGAATCAACAGAAACAAAGTCGATTTGTCTCACAAAGGCTCAAAGCTTCAACGAAGACGAATCTCATGTCGTTGAAATCCTCGACCATCAACTCAGAACCGGGTCCCGTCTAACGATTCCCTATCCGCCTAGGAAGCGTGGCAGGCGTCCGAAGCTCCAACAGAAACTCCGACCCTACTTGGAAAAAATGTACAACGTAGAGTTGTGCGTTGCAGACATGTTGATCTCGTTATTGAACTGCTCAAAGGGCTCCGGTTGGAACGGCCTCTCAGAAACGAAAAGATCCCTAGCTGACGAGGAGGAAGAGGAAATGGACGATTACTCCCAACAGGGTGATGAAGAGACTAAGGAAAAGTTTGACGATGATCTCAAGGATTGCTCAAACCTAATGAACATGAACTACCAGACCTCGAGGGACCTTAAACGTTACAAGCCAAGCCCCGCGACCTTACCGTCAATGGCTCAATTGACATCTAATAGTGGAAACACCACCTCGGGAGCCTTATCCGAGTCTGGGTATTGCTCTTCGAGTCAGGAGTCGCACTCCCTTCTCAACCTTCCTATAACCTCGCCCAACTCGTCACTGCAGAACGCCAACGAGAGTCCACAGACCACATCATGCCTCAATGGCAGTGTCCTCTCTCCGCAACCCCAAATACCGAATCCGATTATTCCCAATAGTCACCCGGAAATTCGCAATCAGAAGATGTTTGAGGAGACCAGCCAGATTGGAAGTGTCGACCATTTGCAGTTCCTCAGTGAGATGGGAGCCAAGTACACTCAAGATAACCACTCGAGGGACAATAAACCTGCTAGCCAGTACAACTCATTTGATGAATCACAGAGAATTCTCAAAAGAAATCAGAGTAAGCATTTTGTAAAATCATTTCATGAATTAGTGCCAGAATTATAGCCAGCATGAAGAGATTATATTACTGTATTTAGAAATAATTTATTGCCAAAATTATTTTGTGCAGTGTAAAAATGTCCTTGTAACACACGATATTTATGCTTTTATTTAAAGTATGCAGTCTTGATTATTATCAATGCCGTAACCGCATCAGCCAATTACATCGCGCCTCGATGAGCCGTCCGAAAAGTTTGTATGAAATAGATCTCTGTTTTTATTATTCTAACATGATATTAGAGAGAAGATTGTTAATGTACGAATTTGAATATGGAAATATCTTTACTATTTTCCTCATCTTACGTTGTAGAAGACTTAACATTTGCACAAGTATGTAAAGTTTTTAAAATTTAATTTTTAGCCCAGTTTACTTTAAAAATAGGAATTATCAATGAATTGTAGAGTCGGGTCTTAAAGGGTTAAGTCAAAAGAAAGGTGAATTAAGGTTTAAGGCTACAAAAATATTAAATATTCAAAAAAATATGTTTTGGTCCTCCCTATTGTGTCACCACTGTTTTGAATGTATAATAGGAAGATTATAAATGAATCCTCACTTTATTTTAAAACAGTGTAAATCATAATTTTACTCGAGTTCTAATAAGCCCTCTGAATCTAAAAATTCAAAAAACCTCAACATTTTCATCATCTAATGAGAATCGGGATTAGTTATTTTTATAGCTTTTGCAGTTTTCAATCGAGAAAATTAAACCTGGATGGTTGCTGAGAACTGATCTGAAATTCCTAATATTTTGCAAATTAAAATGAGAAATTAACTTTGGCTATAACCCTAAGAATATATATTTCCTAGACAAGGGGGAGTCTGGTTGAAATGTAGAAAAGAAAAATGCAGTGTTTAAGTTTCCATTAATTAGTTCAGCAATTAGAAAAAAATAAAGCATCTTGATAGACTAGCTATGTGCCCTGTGTGTTTTTATTATGATAATCATTATTTGAGAAAAGGAGAAATTGCTTTTTATATAAAGCACGCGGGGGGGAACTCTCGTCTATCAAGCTGTCAATCCATCGTTTCATCTGTTTTTGCTTGCTTGCTTGTCCCTCCTAAAACCTTGTTATGAGACAATGAAGCCTGTTTAAATTGTCAGAAAATGATAATTAATCTTCAATTGGGGATATATTATTTACTCGATCAACTTGTATCGAAATTCCTCGAGTCTTAAACTATGATAAGTTACATTAATAATGTTACATTTCCTCCTGCATCATGTAGAATTTTGTTCTTTTTTTCTGTGAGAAAAAGGCAATGTGAATCCTCTGAATTGATTTATTACTCTAGGTTTGATTTCAAATGGAAAATGATGCAATTAGTACTTCAACAACACCCTGGTGGAGATATTTGATATTTTTTTATTTTATCGACTGATCAGAATATGTGTGGGAGGGTGTGCGTGGAATGCGTGAAAATCAATTGTTAAATATGCCGGCTAAATATGGATATTTTTTCCCGCCTTTTTCTTCCCCCTGCAACAAGTTAAACAGCCCCATGTCTTTTATATATATCCTGTTAGTTCCACAAAAATGACTAAAAGGTATCATTTAGTTCGTGGATCTTGGTAAAAATGTTTCTAAAGGTCCCCACTAAAATCTCAAGTTGTTTGAACTAATCAATCGAATTAGTTATCTCTATTTGTACAAGAAGAGCAAACATGAGAGATGAAAAATTCATGTTGATCTATTTCCTTCTGGCGTTACTATTTTGATCTCGAATTCTCTCCCTCTCAACAGCAATCAACCAACAAAATATTGTCCTGCCTCTCGAGTATTTTCCACCAGCTGCCCCCTCCCTCTTTCTGAAGGATGAGAGAAATTATCATTCCTGAGGAAAATTAGCATTTCATGCTAAATCTTTTCCACTTTAAGTAATCCAAGTCTAGGCTATCGAGTGCGTATTGGCTTCTCCTCTCTCTTTTTTTCTTGCATTCTCATAATACGAATTCCAATTATCAGAGATTAATCCATTTTGCAAAAAAAAATCTGTCAAAAAGAATTTTTCTTCCATGAGATTAAAACATCTAATTCATTGGGATAATTTTCAAAGGTCCACACATTTCTCTATATACCATACTCAGTAGAACTATAGATTTTAGAATATCCAATGTTCTCAAACATTTTTTCCTCTTAGAAATTGAGTTTGACTACCGGGTTTAACTTTATTTCTAGCTTCATAACATAATAATTTCAGTGCGTATCCAAGGATAATTCTTATAATCAGTGTATTCTACTCGTAGGCCACTCGGATGCTTAATTTAATCATAGCTCATTATGTTACACTACTTTTAAGAAAAACAAGATTTAGTATGACAGTTGATTTATTTTGCAATATTTCCTCTTTTAAAGTTTTCATTTTGACATTAGATATATTCTCGGACAGTTGGTAGCTGTTAAATGTTGACCATTTGGGCGATTCTGCTCTCTCTGAGTTGTTTTGTTCCGGTTATTCTGAAAATAAGAATTTTGTGTAGAAAATCTTTTTTTTTTTTTAACGCCAGCACATTGATCTATTTCTATCAGATTTTTCAGGTTGAAAATAAGAAAAAAAACCTAAATCAAGGACAAAGTGTAGAACACGTATTTTTGGAAAACGGGCCAAATATAAGAATTTCGGCGCGAAAATTAAGTATTTACATCCTAATTGATTTTGGATAAATTTTTATAGTTTTCTAAAATCTTGTCCTCCTTTCCTATCAAAACTTTGATAAATCAGTAAATATCCTCTTTGTTGGAGTTGAACTCTCAAGGATGTAAATCCTTATAATCTTCTGAAAGAATGTATCGTGTTCATTTGCCGAAGTGTTGGTCTATTTTATGCACCCATTTTACTGACGTTCAAAATAGAAAAATATTTTTATTCAAATAACAGTTTTTCCACAAAAGATTTACATTTTCAGAATAACCGGCACAATACAACTCAGAGAGAGTACAATCTTCCAAATGTTCAAGAAAATTTTTAATTGTGTTTTCTCATGGAAAAAGTTGATTGAGGAGATAAATTTGATTATTTTAACCTGGTTCGATCTGAACCTAGGTCCTTATTTTATTTGATCTTACATTATTTTAACTTGGGGCCGATAACGGTAACATGTATTATTTATATATCTAATAAATCACACCTGCAATATGATGTAATCTGGGCCTAAAAATCTCGTCTGGGAAAAATTTACCAGTGTAATTCCTCGATTTTCATTAACTCTTTTCAACAGCATAATTTGGACATGTTTAGCCAACATTATCGGTCAGGTTTTAATTTCTTCATAAAGATTTCAATATTACATATCGAGACTTGATCTCCCTAAACTACTTTTTCATCGAGCATGCAGGGAATATATGTTGTTGCAACAAAGTTTTTGTGATTTTTACAACTAAGACTTAATAGGTGAAGATATTCTTCTTACATGAAAAAAATACCCAAATATGTAGGTTTTTATAATAAGGCTTCTTGTGTGATATTTTCAAGGGGAAGCACTGTTAGCTAATTAGACAAAATGTACCTTTCATATCTGCTAGAGAGTTTATTTCATTGTCAAGATTGCCTCCATAAGAACCCTATTGTGAGACATCTTTTTCAAAATTTGAGGAAATCCAACTTTCTCCACTAGGACTGTTAGTAATTCGTGATCTCTATCAGGTGACAATTATTGCACATAATTTCGGTCATGTGAATTTCGCAGATATCCAAGTGTTGAAAACCCCTCTCGTTGGGTGAAAGGGAGGGTAACTACCCCTTGAAATATGTAGTGATTCGATTTGTATCATTTCCCATCCGGTTCTTGACCTCAAATCTCTTCCCTTTTTTCTACAAGTCAAGTACATTTTTAAAGATTCTCCGAGGTATTGTGCGAAGTTTAGCATGTTTTGGATTGATGGATATAATGAACCTTTCAAGATATTGTAATCCCTTTGATTGCTCATTTACAGGGCAACTTGAGAAAAAAAAACTTATTCAGTACTTTTTTATAGCATTGAAAATTATATGATATCACTCTAAAGAATGAAATTAACAAGTTGACATTTTTTAGCCTAAATATTATCCAGGAATTCTTAGATACGCCTGAAAAACTGATTATTTTCATCGTAGGACCTAAGGGTAACCTTTTAGGAATGGACCATTTGAAAGTTGCTTCTTGTCACTTTTTTCTATCTTTTATCCTTCCAAGCAAACATCAACAGTTTTTTTAATAAATCTGAATAAGCCCTTGATAGCTTCATTTAAAGTACTTTTTGAGCTTTTTTTCATGAACTTTTTGGCCATTTTACAGGCTTGAAAATGGACTAAAATATATTTTTTTATGAACTATTTCGGGTTGCTCTACCTCCAAGAGAAGGAAATATATTTATTCATTGTGATTGATTATAATATACGCCAATTCAAAATAATGCATATTTCCTTGTTACTCATGAGTAGTTAATTCACAACTTTTTATGCAGATTACCACAATCAAGTTGCTTACACTCATGCCTCAAAGAGTCACCTAATGATGAACAATCATGGCTCTCTATTGCGTCAGCCATCCAAGCGTCAAAAGACTGACAATTACAATCGTGACCACACGATGCCATGGCCGAGTGAGGGTCTCCCGGGAAATTCGAATGGTAACATGATGATGAACAGCTGTCAGGTGATTGGGGGTAATCACGAGTATAATAAATACAATCAAACTATGCTAGATGGATCAATGATCTCAAGTCACCAATATATGCACAACATGTCAACACCTACCAAATATTATGACAACGTAACTCCTAATGAGTTCTCCATGGTAAGTCAACAGAAATCTATCACAACGTTATTTATATTCTAAATTAACCTTGTGAAGGGAATTTTTTCTTTTTTGAAGTTTCCTAACATGACAAATAACGTTAATTAATAAGAAAAAAATTATCATTTCTTCCAATGATTTCTTAGAATATGATGAGGAAACGACAATACTCAAAATTCCGTGTCATCAGCGATCAAAAATTCTTTTTCTAATTTTGAAACATAAAATTAGACATGAACTTTTTTCAAAAAGAGATTTTTATTTTCCACCCTACTGTTACATTATGAGTAGGGCGACCAGAAATATTTTTTAATATTCAAGAAATATGTGTTTTTTTGGGAGCCAGAATATGTAAATATATGTGATGCAACAAAAAAATCTATTCCAATACAAAAATGAATTTTAAATTTTTTTTTGGCTAAATTTTACTATCAGTACGTCGTCTCACGACGAGTAGTATCCTTAATTCATAACACATTTATTTACTCAAATATATGTAAAATTGCATTCTGAAAACGACTCACTCATTAGTTTTTACATTAATCCATTGGTTATTAAGATATTAATACAATTTTTCTGAAATCTTGAATTTTAAACTATTTCAAAGCTGTCATTCATTTAAATAATGTTTAAAATTAAAAAGTATGTATTGTTCAAGTCCAATTCATATCTAATTCAACTTTAAATCGCCTTATTTGAAAATGACTAACTTCTCCTCAACAACTATTTTTGAGGTAATAAAGTTATATATGGTTAAAAGCAAAAAGTGTTGAGGATGATGAATAGCTGACCTCTAAAACATAGTATTAGATATAGGCTTATCTCTCAACTCTCAACGATCCAATTCAGAAAGATTCATTTTATAGTAAATTAAACCACATATATTCGATTTATTTCTCTAATGGCTTCATTCCCATATATTAAATATTTTATCAATAAATATTTTTCTAAAATTGTCAAGGTTGTGAACTATTTCGAAAATAGATGTTTTCATAGTTTCAAAATCAAGAGTATTAAACAAAAATGACCATAAAAACACTAATAAAAACCCTATTTAAAGCTATTTTCTCAAGTCACAATATTGGAAATTCCTGAGTCCGCTGGATAATTTTTTCTTGTAGTATTTTTTATGTTTTAAGTCTCTTATTTGAATGAATGTT
>JJOG01000404.1:0-11139 GCA_000715275.1 Gyrodactylus salaris
GATAATTTTGTAAATTCTGTCGCTGTTTAGTAAGCTGTTCGAAGATATCTCTGGTAGATTAACATAGAAAAAGGGTTCAAACACAAGTCTTTCACAGTTGACAATTTTTCTCAATTGGAGATACTGATTTTAAAGATAATTTCACAGCCATAGTTGCAGATTTATTTTTCATCCCTTTTCATAAGCTGCGACTAACTAAAGTTTAAAAATTCTTTGAATACTGTGTTCAATCAACTCCTAGTGATACAATAACAGGCTATCAAAATAAATAAATCATTGATTGAACGTAAAGTTCTTCTTGAAAACCTATTTTAGTAGCATATTTAAGGGAATAATTATTTTTTGTAGTCGTATTTTTTAGACGCATATTTAAAATTTTTAGAGGAATATTTCTGGTCGCCCTGATAATAATACATTGGAATATTTCATGAAGTGAAAGTCGGGTCTTTTAGGTCCGTATTATAAAAAAATATTTTCATAGGTTTTATTCAATATCTAAAATTATATTTCGGAACAATTATTGTGTATAACAGTAGAATGATCTTTACAGATATTTTTTCACAGATTTTACACCGATCATACTTTTAATAGGATAGATAACAGCGTTTCCTAGGAGTTCTTTCAGGACTTGGAGATCTTATTCTCTTACGACAATGAGTTTTAATTGAAACTCACGAGTCATCAAAACCAGAGTCAAATACCATTTGAGTGAATCAAAATTAACTCATTATAGTGCTAAGATATACTTTTAAGAATTCATAACGTTTAAAGTATGCAACTTCTACTCATGAGTAGTTATTCGATTCTGCATCAAAGTACTGTTCTTCAAATATCGCATTCATTAAGAGTATTTTAGCTAGAAAATTCGACATGATATTCTAAGAAATACCGTTTAACCTTGAATTATTAAAACAACTAATTTATCTTTAAATTTTGTCCGTTAATAACTCTTACAAAAAGAGTAAAGCATGATTTGGACAAGTATCGTAATTGTAAACAGTATTTCAGGACAATTTCTACTTGTAAGTATAACTTGTATTTGAAATCAAAAATATTTTTCTCGTAATTTTTTTTCTCTTCAATCTATAAAATCTCCTCTCCGTCTAAAGGTTCCACATTGTCTGCTGCGAAGATTGCACCCCCTTCTCCCTCAGGGCCCTCTCCAAGTCCTCATTTCTCAGGGTGGGTGTCTCATCAGCTGTGTCAGTCTTTGGGTTATTCTTATGCTGAGTCATGCACTCTTTCATAAGATCGGTGAGGTATTTCTGCGCAGCCAATGTCATTAAACGAACCAAGCCCCTACTCTCGTCTTCGTCAATTCTAAGGCCGTTATTCTCTATCAGGTTCTTTCCAATCTTGTCAGGTATCGTGGGCTCGATTTGACTAAGTCTGCTTAAGAGATTATGCAACAATATTTTGGATGGATCAACGTCGGGAGTGCTCTGCTGCTGAGTTTGCGCTGATCCGTAGTTTGAATTTCTTATGGCAACACTCTTCACTGGCCTCTTCATGCCAGCGTCGATTTGTTGACCCAAGATTTGGCGGTTCATTGAATGTTATCGTAGCTTCCTTGCAGTATAGGCATGCAAAGTTTCTAGTTTATTCAGTATTGAACAGCAATGAACACACTGTAGTAAGCATGCAAGTCAAGCATATCTACCAAAAAAGTTGTATGATCACCTCCACTGTGATGTGATTGGTCGATGGTGTACATACTCACAAAAGTAGACACACCATGAGCTTTGCATTTATCTTAAACACACGCACACATACACACTTACACTTAAGGTTGTATGAGTCAATCATACACCTTCGATTGTCACTGCTAAAGGTTATTTACATTTGTTTATCGAACAAGTAAGGTTTCTTCTTGTTCCAACTTACAACTTTGAGTTGACTGTAAAGTAAATAATGGAATGTTTTTCTTTTATTAAATCAAAAGTAACAGTTTAATTTATGTACAGATGAAAAAAATGAAATATGATAAAAAATACATTTAAAGAAGACTTTCATTTGTAGTAAGGCGGTGGAGCAATGTTTATACCGCGTTCACGCAGAGTCTTTGATAAATCGTCTATTGTCAAGGTCATTGAGTTGGTTTGATTCACGCCAGAGGCTGATGCCTTTTTATCCTTACTAGCCTGATTGGTGCTCAATTTCATAGCTATAGTATTTAGTTTGGAGTTTTTAAAAGTTTTCATTCAAATCATTAAACTCACGAGACTGCAAGGCGTTTGATAGGGCCGAGCCGGTGGAGTCGTTTTGCTCCTTAGGAATAGCGGCTGGTTGGTTAATATGCTGGGAGCTTGATGTATCTAAGAGGCCGGAGCTCTGGCCGAGACTTAGCTTATGTTGTGTCATGCAATCCTTTATTAGATCTGTCATGTACTTTTGTGCACCAAATGTCATCAGACGTACTAATCTAGGGTCATTTTGGTCTATTCTAAGGCCGGAATTTTCTAGAATCGATGCACCAACTTTGTCAGGCACCTGTAGACAGAAATAGCTTTACTAAAAATTTAGGAAAACCATAAAAATGACTGATAGTATTTTTTTTACAAATTTCATTGAATCATTTTTACAACTCTTTTTTTCCCTTTCTAATTCTCAATTCTAAAGTATTACTCACAGTAGGTTGGATATTAGTCAACTTGTGCATTAAATCATCGAGAAGAGCCCTTGGCTGGGCCGAGTCATGATCGCCCTTGTAATTGGTAACCAAGAGGCCCGATGAATTTGCAATCTTTGATTGCTCTTGGTTTGAACCGTTTTGTAGAGTCTAAATAGAGACGAATTTATATATTTTTTCGAAACCAAAATTGTTTAAAGAATGAAAGAGCTTTTCTATCAAATTTTGTATATTTTGTCTGGTAAAAATTTCTGACTGCATTTACCCCCTAGAGAGACATAGTCCCAAATGTCTTTAAATATCCCATTTTTCATGATTAATTTCATCCAAGGTGTCAGCTCATTGTAAATGTCAGCAACTTGTTCATAGTCCAAGAACCTAACAGCGTTAACTTCTTCTAGATTTATCTCTGTACTGATCGGTGTACGCTTGTTGTGATAAACCAAGACGTGATCGAGTTCATTTTCAGCGTAGTGACTATTGATAATTGAGTTCTTTGAAGAGTAAATAATTTTTGTGTAGAAGTGTAAGTGGTTAAAATCTAAAAAGGTCTTTACAACTCCTAATTCGTGGTTAATTTTTCTCAAAGCAGCGTTCTTTGATGAGACGACCACGTCATTCAGAGATTCGTTCTGATAATTCTTAAGGGGATGACTACAACAGGTATTGGACCAAAGGAGGGGAAATGTTAATTTATGCTTTGAACGTTGCTGAAGGAGCATTTTCAATTCGCCTCTTTCGTCATTCTCAAAGTAGAATAGACTAAATGCTCTATGGAGAAGACCAAAGGGTTTTCTTTCTGTTATTTTATGGACTTCCTATAAGATTAATTATATTATGGCCAACTTTCTTGCTTTTATAATCCCTTGTGACGTCGTTAGTGTCAACGACAAAACAAATGTCATTATTCATATAGTTAATTTGAGAATTATGGGATATTAGCAGACATCTCTTAAAGGATGTAGGCAGCTTCATCAATGTCTTGTAATACTTCTGTAAGTAACAAATTGTTAGTAACAATATCTTTTTTTGAAAATGGAACACATTTAAATATAATTTTAAATAGAAAAAATGTCTTCAAATTTGGCGGTATTATAAATTATAAACACTAAATGTTGGCTGTTGGATTTGGTTACAAGTACAAGCCAGAGATATTATCCTTTGAGTCATTTGTGAATATTTCAATTCAAATCATTGTTTTTGTATCGTCATTTGTAATACCTTATGTCTGTCAGGGGTATTACATTGAAGTGAATGATAGCCCTAGGAAATTTTTTTTGAATCATGTCAATGATATCATTGTTCACACCAATTCTCAAAATGAGAGAACCTTTTCATCATGCAGAGATTCCAGTAATCTCTTGAGCTTTGATTTACTCAAGAATAATCTCCGAAACGAGTTCAAGCTTGACGTCTTTATTCCAACAACAGAAACAACATCTGCATTAACTATTTTCGCATTTTGCAATGTCACCTTTTCAGTAAAGTTATTTTAGATAACATTTCTAGAAAGAATTTAATAACACTAAACTTCTCATAGCTCAATATGACTTTAAAGATGGAAGTATCGGTAACATTAAAGCAGCATACAAAGCCTTTGAGATGCAAACTGATCTGGCCACTGATTTCAATGTTAAAAGTTGCATTCACAACGACGTAGAAGACTTTTACAACATGAGACCAGAGAGTAATTCAAGAATTCTAATCTAGACTTTATAATTACGCAACCATCTCAAGTTAATTACATGGGAACAACGACAGTGGGTTCTATCAAGATAGAAATAACCTCAACGCTTCTAGAGAGTAATGTAATTCGACAAGCCACCTTCTTCTACACAATGAAGAATGCTTTAATACAATTCCTTCCATTTTCTATAGTAATGATATTACTATTCAAAAACATGGCAGGCTATTTAGCAAAGTATGAGTTTATTTCAATGAAAAAATATATTTACTGATTATAAAAGGAATGCAAGATAATCTATCGAATGCTACGTCTTTTTGAATCCGTACTTCTTACGTTCATAGAAGAGATCCGTTTTGGAACTGCCAAGGTTGACAATCTTTGGACAGCCATCTCGCTAAGAAGATGAAATGAGTATTTTTATAAATTCATTTTCAGAGTTATTAGCGCTAATATGTGAAATTTGTTAATTATCTGTAATCATGCAAGTTAATTTTGAGGAACAAACTTTAAATCTTTGAATTTAAATTTGAAGATGAATTAATATTAGATCAGAGTTTTTCATAATTGTGTCAAATTTTAGTTTAAAATTTAGAAAACTTTAAGATTACTTAAAAGTAGTCAATTAAAATCTTTTTTTTGGTAAAAGAAATGGACAGACAAGGCTTAAATGTGTATAATACAATCCAGAATCATTTAAACAATTTTTATATTTGAAAACCACTTTTTCTTCGTTAGATAGAGGAGCATATTGATATCAAATCACAGTCAAAACAATAAAGACGATTCTGAAATGTAATTTTTGATCATAACACTTCAAACGTATTCGAAGAAATGAATTGGAGCGTTATAATTTCTTAGGTTTAAAGTTTAAACTGTATAAATGTTATTATTCAAGCTGGAGAATATTTTAATGTTTAGATCATAAATAAAAACAAAGATTTGAGCAACATTAACCTAAATTTAAAGAACTAGGTATGTATTTAAAAAATAATGTCTACCATACGGTCTATAAGAATTCTTTGATTAATCTAAAAACTTACATCTTTCTCCAATGTGACACAAGTCTTACAGTAATATGCATCGGAAATGCCAGGGCCACCACAGATGACACATCTACCTTGATAGGAACCGTAGTTGCACTCATCGCAAATTCTGACCAATGTGCAAGGTCTCACATAGGAATCACAAATTGCACATTTTCCATCACATTTCTCACATAAACGTCCAATAGCTGAAAAATAGTCAAATATTAACCTTACCAACACCTGCTTGCTTGCGACAAAATACTAAATCGGGATGATGCTTTGCCATTCAAAATGTTTATATATTAAAACTTTCTGTGACTTTGACACTTTTTGTTTTAACAACAAGGTTAACAGAAGAAAATTTAAATAATTTTATAAAAATGGATGCATACAGTCCTTCACATCCCACAGACCAGGATATGGAGGTCGCTACAGAGGATGAAGGTACCCCAGTGAAAGATGAAAAGCCTCATCAAGTCCAACAGGAAATTACTCCCGCACAACTCTATTCAGAAATGAGCGATTCTCCTAAACTAAAGACAAATCAATCTCCATCAGGTAGCAGAGAACGTAAATCCTCGCGCGATTTGGATAGAAGAAAATCAAGCTCTAGAAATAGAGACAGAAAAAGCACAAGAAGACGCAGCCGTAGCCCAGCTAGGTCTCGCAGTCGCGACAGAAGAAGACGGCGATCTAGATCTCGGGACCATCATCACAGACGTCACAAGCGTTCCAGTCGCCGCCGCGAGAGTAATTCTAGAGAGCGTCGTAGGAAGAACTCACGCTCCAACAGTGATGAAAGGAATAAGAGTAAAAACTATGATCTCGACAAGAGTTACGATCGCAAATCCTCCCCACCTGTTAACTCTAATAAACAACAATCATTCCAGTCTTCTAACGATGATCACCAACGGAATCATTCTGGGAAAATGCACAATTCTGCAAAGAACATTATAACGCCACAGTCTAATAATTTTGGGCAACATCAGTTTAATCAACCTTGGAATCAGAAACCTGGTCTGGTCATACCCAGCTTCTTCTCTCAGGCACCACCCCCTCCACCTCCTGTCAACACATCTACTGGTTAGTTAATCATTTTTTTATTTGCCACAGAGGAAAATTAAGTTTTCTTGGTTCCTGACGAAATTGTTCTGGCCAATGAGATTGAATTTATTTTCTTTTTCAAATTTGATTGCTTCCTGTTTTTGAAAACATACAAGATTTGAGTTAAAATATATACAAAGAATACATTTTCAGGCTCAGTTTCATACGAACACTGATCTATAAGTGATGATTTTAGTCGTGTAGATCCGATCCTTAAAATGTTCAAGAAGTTTCCAGCACTAAAAGATGAAGTAGACAGTAAAAACTTATTTCTTAAGAATTATTAAAGACAATATCAGAAAGCCCATAAAATCTCATAAAATGAGCTCGAAATTCAATCCAAAACGCTCAACCAATAAATTTTACTTTGACGAAAAGAAACTATTTTCTCGATTTTTAAATATCTTTCTTGACCTCTATTTATTACCATTTTTGTTATTTTTAATCAAAAATTCTTGAGAATTTTCTTGGAGAAAGATTTAATCCTCATTCCAATATTCAAACTCTAGCCAATCGAAATGAATTAGATGAAGACACTTGTAAGGAATAACTTGCGCGACTAAAACCAAACATTAATCACTAATTATTTTCTTGGAGAAACCTTAGGAGCCCTGATTAATTCCTCATTCCATTTCAAGCTGGACTAATTCTCCCGTGTGAAATACCGCCGTTTGATCCATCGCGTCCTCCTCCTCCGATTCCCCCGGCCCTGTTGAACTCTTTGAAGGCTCAGCAAAAGACTCAACCACCTCCTCCGCCGTTTACGGGGTCTTTTGGCCAAAATGGCACGGTTAATAGCCAAGGCTTAATCTCTAATGACACTCTGAAAATGCCTACTCATCACTCGATAGACGAGAAGAAGCCCTCCATGCCAAATATCCTCGAGACGCTGATTAGTCAAGCTGGTTAGTTCAACTCCTTTAGATGTAATACATATTATGCATCAACTAGGGCGCTATAACAATAACAGTTCTGAAGAGGCACTTACTAATATTTTTTCTTTAGTTGTTTTATTCTAGGAAATGGAAATTCGTTATTCTTGGAGGTCTATTCAAGTTGATTATTGAAAATCGTTTGAGATTATGACAAGGAATCCAGTCGAGTTCTTATTCTAGGTGCTAAAATAGAGCCTATTTTGTGCATACTTCTCACAAAAAAGGCATCATTCAAAAGCAATTTTAAACAACTCGATTTCTATTGGTCGATGAATTGTGGCCAATAGAAATGCATCTCTCTATAAATCAAATAAAGTTTTATTTACTCAACCCTATCCTTTCAGGCCTCTCACTGCCAACCTTTGCTAATCAATCACTGGCCACGAGGAATGACCACGAGGGGCATGCCAACATTTCCCTAGTCGACTCAGATTTACGCCAACGCCGTAGGAGTCAGACCAGCGACATTGACTACGACCTCGACGACAATGACGAGGACGACGATAACGGTCCCCCGGAGGAAATGTACCATGAGGACGAAGAGGACGATTTGTCTCCCTTTAAGAAGATCAACAAACTCCTCAATAATGCCACTAGCAACCTAATTCCGAATAATAACACTCACCTGATGAAGGCTATGCACAATGAGAGGCCAATGGACTCTAGTCACTCCCTGTACAATAACTACCCTAACAACCTGCCATTGCCGGATACGAAAAGCTGTGAGTCTACAAAAATATTACCAACGTAAAGATTTCCTGGCGATGAAAAGGTTAATTAAACCTTTTGTGACTTTTTATAGATTTTTATTTAACAGAAGTACAAATTAGTTTCATATAACCAGCCAAATACGCGTTTCGTCTTCTCATCAGCCATTTTTATTAAACATTTGACGAAAGAAGTGTTGTTCTACTTAGGAGTAGTGCTAATCCAAAAGATAATTTTGATTATTTGAAGAAATTTTTTCATCGAATTTGTATTCAGCATCCTCTATATTTCTCAGAACTGTGAGATCTGGATAAACTTTTTTCAATTAGCATTGGCCTACTCATCAGTATAGCTCAGGTTAAAATCAAAAATGAATTCTTAACTCTTTGAATTCAATCTATAGTCTCAATTCAAATTTCTAAACAGCTTGGTAGTCATCACCTTTGGCGAATCGTCGTTAATTTGTTTGTTTGCCAATTGTCTATGAATTTGGATCTAGATTAAGGATAGAATAAAGAAAATTGAGCCGATCAAAATCCTTGTCAATAACTTTCTTGGTTTTTAATTGCGATTTTCTTAAAACAACATCCAACTTAGATTAGCGAATTTTCTGTAGAGGGTCAAGAATTATAAAAAACTTCTGAGAAAATCGAAAAATTGGTCAAATGATCTTGAACTCGAAAAAATAATATTTTTAATAACTTTGAAAAGAATTCATAATTTCATAGAACAAAGAAAATATATATTTCTACCAAAATCGTCAGTTCATCCAAGGTATAAAGTTTTTCTTTCCTGGCTAGTACAAAGAGTCAAGAGAATCGACATGTTACATCTTAAAAAAACATGCAACTTTAAATCAATATTTGAATAAACTGTCAAGGGTGTATCCAATAAAGAATATTTTCATTCAACAGCGAGCAAGGAGAATCACCAAAAGACAGACTGGAAGGCGATCGCCCAATTGCACAATCGTACAGACTTTGCGACCAACCGCGAATGGCAGGACCGCATCGCTCTCGAGGTGAAGAGCTACCTCAAGCCGGCCTTTTTCGCGCGCAAAATCACCAAAGAAGACTACATGGAGATTATGAAAAAGTCTGTGACCAAAATCTCTCGCAGCGGCATCCGAAGGATAGACTCCCAGAAAATCGGCGAATTCGTCAAGCTCTACGTTAAAAAGTACCGTAAAATGCACAAGCAGGAGGAGTACCTGACCACAGCACAAAAGACAACTCAAGACTCTTACATTAGGACCTAAATCATTGGAAGAGTGTATATATTTTTTTACCATCTATCCCCTCCACCCACTGTTGTACTAATTCCTACTTAAATATTTATTTGTTGTCTAATATTTGTACAGTGCAAAGCATCCCGGCATTTTATCCTGATAACAAAGCGAAAAACTAGTATTTCTCTTACTCCTTTACACACACAGATGAGGCGTCATTTAAAGTGCATTTTCTCACGTCTTGAAACGTTTGAGGTCATAATTCCTCCCTCTCCTTTTTTTTGATTAACATTCGATCATTTCTTGTATGTGTGAGGTGGGAAAGTTGTACAGATATTTTTTTAATTATAATTGTCAAAAGAATTTTTTAACTTGAATACAATTTATTCTGGTGATCTGTGATCGCTGAGAAGATTAAAAGGTGTTATGCTTTCCCCTCGACGTTTGAGGGTTTGAGTCCGAGGCGAGTTAATTCTCTGTGTATTTCTTCGTAGACGCTGATGTCTTCTATCGTCACTGGTACCTGGGGAAATGTCAAGTTAATATTTCCACGTCTTTTATTGATCGACAAAGAAACTTTCCCGTTAGGATTAAATAAACTCAGCAAAATGGTAGAATGCATTACGTTTATTACAATTTATAATGAGGACGGAGAGTTGAACAGAGGTCCTGTATTTCACTCTAATTCTCATTTTTGAATTTCCCAACACGAAAGCTCAATTGCATTATGCGTCTAGAGATCTCACCTTAACTTTGACTCCATTCGCCATTTGTTGCAGACTCATACGGGCAATCTTTCCGGACCTTGTCTTTGGCAACTCTGGAACTATGCCGACCATTTTCAGATTCGATACCGGTCCGATCATCTCTCTGACTTTGGATACGACTTTTGCTTGGATCTCCTCCCTAGCGATCGCTCCGTTGAAGCTTTCCACCACCACAAGTGATAGCGGGACGTGGCCTTTTTTGTGATAAAAATTATTTCATAAGAAGGTCGACTTGAAGAATAGGTTGGCTTGGATTTAAAACACTGCATGTTAAGAAAATATCTCCATGGATGTCTTCTAATCGAAGTACTTGGTAGATCGACCCCATCTTAGAATTACCTCTAACCAATAAGAGTAGGTAATTTATCTCAATTCGATTGGCTGTTTTTGCAATACATCTGCATACATTTACTTTCTATCTATACACACCTGCATATAATTAAAATCGAATAGAGCTTTTTAATGAAAATAATAGACAGATTAAAAATTAGAGTCTTTTCATTTTATTTAGATTTTATCTATCTTTACAGTACCTCAGTAAAAAAGTTTCGTGAATAAGAAAAAATTCTATCGAGCGTAGAGTAGACAGAATAAGAGAAAGAGGGGTCACATAAAACCTTTCTAGTTCTTATTTTTTCTCTCCTAAATCCCAGCTATAGTTTCACAAATAAGAGAAAATTTATCAAAACTAGAGTAGACTGAATAAGTTATTTCTGTACATAACCCATGAACCTTAAAACTACAAAGTAATTAGTGTCTCATGTTCTGTTCGGTTGTAGTTAATTGGTTTTCTTAGCTCCAGTGGCTGAAAAAAAAAAGATAAAAGGGGGGG
The DNA here is from genome assembly GCA_000715275.1 of Gyrodactylus salaris. Taxonomy (NCBI): domain Eukaryota; kingdom Metazoa; phylum Platyhelminthes; class Monogenea; order Gyrodactylidea; family Gyrodactylidae; genus Gyrodactylus; species Gyrodactylus salaris. Next base: position 10,916 of record JJOG01000404.1, read on the forward strand.
GGGTCTCAATGAGTTATTTTTTCCACAGGTGATTGGTTTATATTAACCTTATGCCATGTATATAATTAGGGATCCTCAATTCGATGACTAGTATTGTCTTAATTTTCTAATCTTGAAATGAAGAGAACTAGACTTTCTTTGCTAGAAAAAAAACACATAATTATGGAATTTGATAAACGAACGTCAGATTCGAATATCCTTTCACTTAGCGAAAATATCATTGT